>SJYX01016888.1:71234-121943 GCA_006410675.1 Oreotragus oreotragus
GATGTTGGCAATTTGATCTCTGGTTCCTCTGCCTGTTCTAAAACCAGCTTGAACATCAGGGAGTTCACGGTTCACATATTGCTGAAGCCTGGCTTGGAGAATTTTGAGCATTACTTTACTAGCCAGTGAGATGAGTGCAATTGTGCTATAGTTTGAGCATTCTTTGGCATTGCCTTTCTTTGGAATTGGAATGAAAACTGACCTTTTCCAGTCCTGTGACCACTGCTGAGTTTTCCACATTTGCTGGCATATTGAGTGCAGCACTTTCACAGCATCCTCTTTCAGAATTTGAAACAGCTCAACTGGAATTCCATCACCTCCACTAGCTTTGTTCATAGTGATGCTTTCTAAGGCCCACTTGACTTCACATTCCAAGATGTCTGGCTCTAGATTAGTGATCACATCATCATGATTATCTGGGTCATGAAGATCTCTTTTGTACAGTTCTTCTGTGTATTCTTGCCACCTCTTCTTAATATCTTCTGCTTCTGTTAGGTTCATACCATTTCTGTCCTTTATCGAGCCCATCTTTGCATGAAATGTTCCCTTGGTATCTCTAATTTTCTTGAAGAGATCTCTAGTCTTTCCCATTCTGTTGTTTTCCTCTATTATTTGCATTGATCGCTGAAGAAGGCTTTCTTATCTCTTCTTGCTATTCTTTGGAACTCTGCATTCAGATGCTTATATCTTTCCTTTTCTCCTTTGCTTTTTGCCTCTCTTCATGTAGAGTCTTTCATTCTGTTGTGTTGGAAGAGGGCATTTGCTATGACCAGTGCATTCTCTTGGCAAAACTCTACTAGCCTTTGCCCTGATTCATTTTGTATGCAAAGCCCAAACTTACCTGTTATTCCAGGTATCTCTTGACTTCCTACTTTTGCATTCCAGCTCCCTATAATGAAATGGACATCTCTTTTTCAAGTTAGTTCTAGAAGGTCTTCTAGGTCTTCATAGAACTATTCAACTTCAGCTTCTTCAACATTAGTGGTTGGGACGTAGACTTAGATTACTGTGAAACTGAATTGCTTTACTTGGAATGAAACAAATCATTATGTTATTTCTGAGATTGAACCCAAGTACTGCCATTCATTTGAGAAGATCCCCTGGAGAAGGGAACAGCTACCCAATCCAGTATTCTGGCCTGGAGAATATCATGGACTATATAGTCCATGGAGTGGCAAAGAGTCTGACATGACTGAGCAACTTTTAGTTTCACTGCATTTCAGACTCCTTGTTGACTATGAGGGCTACTCCATTTCATCTAAGGTGTTCTTTCCCACAGTATTAGATATAATGGTCATCTGTATTAAATTCACCACTTCCAGTGGATTTTGGTTCACTGGCTCCTAAAACGTCAGTGTTCTCTATTGCCATCTCCTGTTTGACCACTTCCGATTCACCTTGATTCATGTAGTTAGCATTCCAGTTTTCTATGCAATATTGTTCTTTACAGTATCAGACTTTACATTCATCACCAGTCATATTCACAAGTGGGCATTGTTTTTGCTTTGGCGCAGGCTCTTCATTATTTCTGGAGCTGTTTCTTTGCTCTTCTCTAGTAGCTTATTGGGCACCTACCGACCTGGGGAGCTCATCTTTCAGTGCCATATATATATATTTTTTCCTTTTCATATTGTTTATGGTGTTATCAAGACAAGAATCCTGAAGTGGTTTGCCATTCCCTTCTCCAATGAGCCATGTTTTTTCAGAACTATGCACTATGACCTGTCCTTCTTGCATGAAGCTCCAATACTCTGGCCACCTGATGAGAACTAACTCTTTGTAAAATACCCTGATGCTGGGAAAGTTTGAAGGCAAGAGAAGAAGGGGACAACAGAGGATGGATGTTTGCATGGCATCACTAACTTGATGGGCATAAATCTGAGCAAGTTCTAGGAGGTGGTGATGGACAGGGAAGCCTGGCATGCTGCAGTCCAGGGAGTCACAAAGAGTCAGACATGACTGAGTGACTCGACTGAACTGAACACATCATGGCTCATAGTTCCATTGAGTTAGACAAGGCTGTGATCCATGTGATCAGTTTGGTTAGTTTTCTATGATTGTGGCTTTCATTCTAACTGCTCTCTGATCAATAAGGATAAAAGGCTTATGGGAGCTTCCTGAAGGAAAGGACTGTCTGTGGGGCAATCTGTATGTTTCTCTGATGGCAGATCCATGCTCAGAAAATCTTTTATTCCACTTTTCTGTTGAAGGGTGAGGCTGTGTTCCCTCCCTGTCATTGATCTGCAGTCAAAATATGGTAGGCTTAGTGGCAGTATTGCTGGAAGTAATATCAATAACCTCAGATATGCAGATGACACCACCCTTATGGGAGAAAGTGAAGAACTAAAGAGCCTTTTGATGAAAGTGAAAGAGGAGAGTGAAAAAGTTGGCTTAAAGCTTAACATTCAGAAAACTAAGATCATGGCATCTGGTCCCATCACTTCATGGCAAATAGATGGGGAAACAGTGGAAACGCTGTCAGACTTTATTTTGGGGGGCTCCAATATCACTGCAGATGGTAACTGTAGCCATGAAATTAAAAGATGCTTCCTCCTTGGAAGGAAAGTTATGACCAACCTAGGAAGCATATTAAAAAGTAGAGACATTACTTTGTCAACAAAGGTCCATCTAGTTAAGGCTATGATTTTTCCAGTCATCACATATGGATGTGAAAGTTGGACTATAAAGAAAGCTGAGTGCTGAAGAATTGATGCTTTTGAACTGTGGTGTTGGAGAAGACTCTTGAGAGTCCCTTGGACTGCAAGGAGACCCAATCAGTCCATCCTAAAGGAGATCAGTTCTGGGTGTTCATTGGAAGGAATGACGCTAAAGCTGAAACTCCAATACTTAGGCCACCTGGTGCAAACAGCTGACTCATTTGAAAATCCCCTGATGCTGGGAAAGGTTGAGAAGAGGAGAAGGGGACGACAGAGGATGAGATGGTTGGATGGCATCACCCACTCAATGGACAGGGGTTTGGGTGGATTCTGGGAGTTGGTTTTGGACCGGGAGGCCTGGCGTGCTGCAGTTCATGGGGTCGCAAAGAGTCAGACATGACTGAGCAACTGAGCTGAACTGATTGGCCGTAACGGTGACCTCTTTTAAAAGTACTTATGCCAGGACTCCTGTAGTTAGTGCCCCCTGACCCTGTGGCATGTCACTTTGGCCCATGCCTCTGCTGGAGACTCCTGGATACTCACGGACAACACTGGTTCAGTCTCTTTTGGGGTCACTGCTCCTTTCTCTTGGGTCCCAGTGCACATAAAGTTTTGTTTGTGCCCTCCAAGAGTCTGTTTCCTTAGTCCTGTGGAAGTTCTGTAATCAAATACTGCTGGCCAGCAAAATCAGATTCCTTGGGGGTTCTATTGGTATTATTTATTTGTATAGAATGAGTGGCTTACTTTGTTAACAAATCCTTTGAACTGGAGACAAAAGTGAAAACTTTTGACAGAACAACACGTTATATTTTAATTCTCAATCTGATAAATAGGGCTTATTATCTTCATTTGACGATTAAAGCATTAAATCCCTAGGAACATGAGATACTTGTCCAAAGGCACATAATTTGTTAGAGGTAAGATCAGTTTCCAAAACCACTTTGTGATTCCAAAGTTCATATTCTTTTCTATTATACATGATATTGCTAGGAGCAACTTATTAAAACAAATAAACCAAAACCAAAGTGAAGGTGGAGAGTGAAAAAGTTGGCTTAAATCTCAATTTTCAGAAAACGCAGATCATGGCATCCAGTCCCATTACCTCATGGAAAATAGATGGGGAAACAATGGAAACAAACAGTCTGAAAAAAACAACAACAAAAAAACTCCACCCCCCCCGAGGTTTTAGTGACGTCTACCACTGACGTTGGTACTTTAATTTTGTGCGAATGAGGAACCTTCTTTTCAATACTGGTTGTATCTATCGTATAAGTTTTCGTCTCTGTAATGAAAGCGACTAAGGTCCATCTAGTCAAGGCTACGGTTTTTCCAGTGGTCATGTATGGATTTCAGAGTTGGACTATGAAGAAAGCTGAGTGCCGAAGAATTTATGCTTTTGAACTGTGGTGCTGAAGAAGACTCTTGAGAGTCCCTTGGACTGTAAGGAGATCCAACCAGTCCATTCTAAAGCAGATTGTAAAGCTGAAGCTCTAATACTTTGGCCACCTNACGGTTTTTCCAGTGGTCATGTATGGATTTCAGAGTTGGACTATGAAGAAAGCTGAGTGCCGAAGAATTTATGCTTTTGAACTGTGGTGCTGAAGAAGACTCTTGAGAGTCCCTTGGACTGTAAGGAGATCCAACCAGTCCATTCTAAAGCAGATTGTAAAGCTGAAGCTCTAATACTTTGGCCACCTCATGCGAAGAGTTGATTCATTGGAAAAGACTCTGATGCTGGGAGGGATTGGGAGCAGGAGGAGAAGGGAACAACAGAGGATGAGATGGCTGGATGGCATCCCCAACTCGATGGACATGAGTTTGAATGAACTCTGGGAGTTAGTGATGGAAAGGGAGGCCTGGCATGCTGCGATTCATGGGGTCGCAAAGAATCTCTCACGACTGAGAGACTGAACTGAACTGATTGAATGTTGGTTTCTGATATTATATATAACATATGCACAACATTATATTTCTATTTTTGTATACATTACAACATACTTTCTACCAAAAATTGAATTTCCATCCATCACTATACAGTTGACCTCCTTTAACCATTTCTCCCCCCAAACTTTTCCTCCCCGTCTAGTAACCAATACTCTATTCTCTATGTTTTCTTTTTTGTTTTGTTTGATTTGTTGTTGTTGTTGTTTATATGTTTTTTTTTTTAACATTGCATGTATGAATGATATCATTGGGTATCTGTTTTAACCTTAAGACATATTTTTGGTTCTCTTGTAGTCTCAAAAGATGCAACATGAAGTTTTATGTTTCTTTTGTTCAGTTGCTAAACTTTGCCTGACTCTTTATGACCACATTGGATTGCAGCATGCCATGCTTCCTTGTCTTTCACTCCTTTGCCCAGAGTTTGCTCAGATTCATGACCACTGAGTCAGTGATGCTATCCAACTATCTAATCTTCTGCTTCCCTCTTCTCCTTTGACCTTCAATTTTCCCCAACATCAGTATATTTTCCAATCGGCTCTTTGCATCAGGTGGCCAAAGTGTTAGAGCTTCAGCTTTAGCATCAGTCCTATTAATGCATATTCAGGGTTGATTCCCTTTAGGATAGACTGCTTTTTTTTAATGAAGTTTTTGAAGTTTTATGTATGTATTTATAAAATATTGCCTTAAATTCATGAGCTTTACTTAAACTCTGTATCCCAATTGTAGCCTACCTGCATTTAATGCAGGGTCTTACTCGCCCTTTAAATTCAACTAACCAATTAGATTTTTTTTTTAAGACTAAAAGTTTCATATTAGCTAAATCCAAATATTAGATATGTATAGGGATCTCAATATTCCCTCCTTCTGCTTTTTCCCCAGATGTTTGGACTTGTGCATACACTCATTCACCTTACAAGCCTTACGCTAAGATTGTAGGATCTGCTGCTGCTGCTGCTGCTAAGTCACTTCAGTCGTGTCCGACTCTGTGTGACCCCATAGACGGCAGCCCACCAGGCTCCCCCGTCCCTGGGATTCTCCAAGCAAGAACACTGGAGCGGGTTGCCATTTCCTTCTCCAATGCATGAAAGAGAAAAGTGAAAGTGAAGTCGCTCAGTCTGTCCGACTGTTAGCGACCCCATGGACTGCAGCCCACCAGGCTACTCCGTCCATTGGATTTTCCAGGATTGGATTTTCCAGGCAAGAGTACTGGGGTAGGGTGCCATTGCCTTCCCCGTTGTAGGATCTAAGATGCAGTTTTCTTGATAATTTGATGATCAAGAATTTAGAAAATTAAAATCCTTCTCTGTCTTTTATAGAGACTTTGTTATTAATTTTGACAGAATTATTAAAGGAAGTGTATACAAGGAAGGAAAGTCATATGAGGGGGAAAATGGTTCATAGCAAACTTAAGCAGTCCTCAGTAAAATCTTATGTAGAGCTTTTGTAAAATTGGTTTAGAACAGTAACTTTGGATAATGAGGCAATTCTGTTATTCTCCTCTTGTCTTATAGGTTTCACTACCTTCTAACTTCAAGAAAATTTAGTCAGTAGATGGAAGAAGAAAATATGGGAAAAACTTACCAGATACCCTTATTTTCAATGAAAACTATCACTGTATCATTTGTACTCACTTTCATTACAAGAGTTAGACAGAGGCCCACTCCTAGAGCAAGGACACATAGGGAATGTGAAAAAAAAAAAAATAGCAAGAGCATCACATGGATTGTGCTGAGCACAAACAGTGTCTAATATATGAGGAATTAAAAGGAAAGGAAGAAAAAAGAGAGAGAAACTAAGTGATTGCATGTGACTAGAGTGCAGAAATTGAGTCCTGATAGTTTCTAATATATCCTGAAATTCAAAAGAACAATCTTTAAATTATTGTATGAATGATGACTTAATATGCACTTGCAACAAGCATATTAAGAGAATCTCTATTATATAGATCCAAAATCAGAAACAAGAAAAGTGAGCAAATATAATCAGAAAATGACTTTTTATACCACTATATTTGTAATATGCCACAATGGGAGTATATTCATGATTTCACATGTATCTTCAAATATTTCATCTCTTAAACATGCTATTTATATATAATAATTTTAAGCTGTTATACTGCTTAAGTTTCCCTTCTCATTTAGAGAAAGGTTAAAGAGTAAAAATTTATCATAGGGAATTTTTTTTTGTGACACAAAATCAGATGACATTATTCAGAAATATAACATTTCCAAAGTATGCAGAGCAGAGATTAATGTATATCTGCTTAAAACTCATAACCTAGTCTTCTTCTTTCAGTCACTTAATGCAGCATGGCACCTAGAACTTATAGGATGAATTTACAATATGGACCTTGGTCTCAGAAGGTATCCTTACTATGCAAAATACTCCACTAGTTATACAGCTGTATTTATGTATTTCAACAGATTTAGTTGCATATTTATTTTTTAATATAAAGTTAGATCTTTTTTCTTTCTTTTATAGAAAAATCAGCATATTGATAGATTTAAAAGTATAATGACATTATTATCAAAATTCTGCTACTAGAACAGCACTGTTGCAAATATGTCTTAAAGTGTACTAATGAAACTGCAATGGTTAGTGACACTGCATCTTCTAAAGCCACCAAAGATGTGAATGGGTGAGTATGTTGAAGAGAAAATGTAAATCTGCAAGCTGAATCAAGCATGACAAGCTCATTCTACTAGATAATTGACATGGTGTAACCCATTAAAACCATTGTTCCCATTTCAGTTAATTTTCCCAATACTCTTTGTCTTACTTACTGTAGAGATTGATTTGAGAGTAAATCAGAAAACATATCTATATAAATGCTCATAAAAGTTATTGCCTACTAAATTGTAATCTTTAAAAGCAATCCCTACTGCTAATTTCTTCCAAATGGTAACTCCTCAAGAAGCAGTTGATAGGATTTCAGTTCAGTTCAGCTCAGTTTGGTCGCTCAGTTGTGTCCGACTCTTTACAAATGAATTGCAGCATGCCAAGACTCTCTATCCATCACCATCTCCCGGAATTCATTCAGACTCATGTCCATTGAGTTGGTGATGACATCCTGCCATCTCATCCTCTGTCGTTCCCTTCTCCTCCTGCCCCCAATGTCTCCCAGCATCGGAGTCTTTTCCAATGAGTCAACTCTTCGCATGAGGTGGCCAAAGTACTGGAGTTTCAGCTTTAGCATAATTCCTTCGAAAGAACACTCAGCACTGATCGCTTTTAGAATGGACTTCTTGGATCTCCTTGCAGCCCAAGGGACTCTCAAAAGTCTTCTCTAACACCACAGTTCAAACGCATCAATTTTTCAGTGCTCAGCTTTATTCACAGTCCAACTCTCACATCCATACATGATCACTGAAAAAAACATAACCTTGACTAGACGGACCTTTGTTGGCAAAGTAATGTCTCTGCTTTTCAATATGCTGGCTAGGTTGGTCATAACTTTTCTTCCAAGGAGTAAGCGTCTTTTAATTTCATGGCTGCAGTCACCATCTGCAGTGATTTTGGAGCCCTGCAAAACAGTCTGACACTGTTTCCACTGTTTCCCCATCTATTTCCCATGAAGTGATGGGACCAGATGCTATGATCTTCGTTTTCTGAATGTTGAGCTTTAAGCCAACTTTTTCACTCTCCTCTTTCACTTTCATCAAGCTGTCTCTTATACACATCTAGATGTGTATAAGAGACAGCANGGTTCCAAATAGGAAAAGGGGTACGTCAAGGCTGTATATTGTCACCCTGCTTATTTAACTTATCTGCAGAGTACATCATGAGAAACGCTGGGTTGGAAGAAGCACAAGCTGGAAGCAAGATTGCCGGGAGAAATGTCAATAACCTCGGATATGCAGATGACACCATCTTTATGGCAGAAAGTGAAGAGGAGCTAAAGAACCTTTTGATGAAAGTGAAAGAGGAGAGTGACAATGTTGGCTTAAAACTCAACATTCAGAAAACTAAGGTCACGGCATCTGGTCCCATCACTTTATGGGAAATAGATGGGGAAGCAGTGGAAACAGTATCAGATTTTATTTTGGGGGGTTCCAAAATCACTGCAGATGGTGATTGCAGCCATGAAATTAAAAGATGCTTTCTCCTTGGATGGAAGGTTATGACCAACCTAGAAAACATATTGAAAAGCAGAGACATTACTTTTCCAACAAAGATCCATCTAGTCAAGGCTATGGTTTTTCCAGTGGTCATGTATGGATGTGAGAGTTGGACTGTGAAGAAGGCTAAGTGCCGAAGAATTGATGCTTTTGAACTATGGTGTTGGAGAAGACTCTTGAGAGTCCCTTGGACTGTAAGGAGATCCAACCAGTCCATTCTAAAGGAGATCAGTCCTGACTGAAACTCTAATACTTGGCCACCTCATGCGAAGAGTTGACTCATTGGAAAAGACTCTGATGGTATGAGGGATTGGGGGCAGGTATAGTGTCTATACTATTTCAGTTCAGTTCAGTTCAGTCGTTCAGTCGTGTCTGACTCTTTGTGGCCCCATGAATCATAGCACGCCAGGCCTCCCTGTTTATCACCAACTCCTGGAGTTCACTCAAACTCACGTCCATAAAGTCAGTGATGCCATCCACCCGTCTCATCCTCTGTTCCCCCTTTCTCCTCCTGCCCCCAATCCCTCCCAGCTATACTATTTAATTTCTTCTAAACAGGATCAAGGCTTCCTTTGTAGCTCAGTTGGTAAAGAATCTGCCTGCAATGCAGGAGACCTGGGCTTGATTCCTGGGTTGGGTAGATCCCATGGAGAAGGAAATGGCAACCCACTACAGTATTCTTGCCTGGAGAATCCCATGGACAGAGGAGCCTGGAAGGCTATAGTCTATGGGGTCACCCGAGTTGGACATGACTTAGCAACTAAACCACCACCACCACCATATACTTGGAGCTTATAGATCATTGAACATCACTCAATAACTTCATGAAGAAAATTCTGAATATAATCCTTCTGATTTATAATATCAAGGATTATTAATAATTTTCTAGTTCTATTACAAAATATATCTACTACTTAACCATGATATCATAATATGTGATATGACTGTTATAAAAATGTGAAGCTTTTAAATTATATATATATATGCTGTGAAATTCAATGGTATTATTTATCAACATATTTCAATACATTTAATAACAATGAGATATTTCTTGTTATAGCTAATTATAAAATTTCTTATAAATGAATCAGAGTCATATTGCCACAGGATTAAGAAAGATTAATTTCTAATCTTATCTGTATTAGAATCCTGCATAAGTTGTGTCTTATGACAATATATGCCTGTTTATTTGTTTGTTTTTTTTTAAGCTTTTTATTTTATATTGAAATATAACAGATTAACAATGTTGTAATAGTTCCAGGTGGACAGCAAAGAGACTCTGCCATTCATGTACCTATATATATTATCCCCTAAACTCCCTTATCATACAGGCTGCCACATAACATTAAGCAGATTTCTATGAGCTATACAGTAAGTGCTTGTTGGTAATTCATTTTTAAATATAGCAGTGTGTATATATGGGGTTTTCCTGGTGGCTCAGATGATAAAGAATTTGCCTGCAATTTGGGAGACCTGGGTGCAATCCCTGGGTCAGAAGGGAATGAACTTGGAGAAGGGGATGGTAACCCACTCCAGTATTCTTGCTTGGAGAATGTCATGAACAGAGGAGACAAGCAGGCTACAGTCCCTGGCATCACAAAGAGTTGGACATAACTGAGAGGCTAAGTGGGGGAAGGTTGGGTGTACATATCTATCCCAAACTCCTTAACTATCCTTTCCCCCTATCCTTCCCTTCTGGCAACCATAAATTCATTTTCTAAGTCTGTGAGTCTGTTTCTGGTTTGTAAATAAAGCGCATTCATATAATTTATTTTTAGATTCCCTTATATAGACATATAAGGGATGTCATATGATATTTCTCCCTCTCTGACCACCTTCACCCTGTATGACAATCTCGAAGTCCATCCATTCTGCAAATGGCATTATTTCATTATTTTTAATGGTTGAGTAATATTCCATTTAATATTGATTAAATATCCATATTGAATATATGTATGACATTTTATTTATTCTTTCATCTGCCAATGAATCCTTCAGTTACTTCCATGCTTTGGATACTGTGAATAACAATGCAATAAATATTGGGTTGCATGTATTCCTTTGAATCATGCTGGATCATAAGGTAGCTTTACTTTTAGCTTCTTAAAGAACCTCTATATTCTTTTCCATTTTCTGTATTAAAACTATGCATATGTTATGTCATAAGATCTAAGGTATGACTGTTTTCTAGTCTGTCTTGAATAAATTTTATTTTCATAAATGTACTCCTGATACTTAGCTCAGAACTTGCAATAAACTGTGGAAAATTCTGAAAGAGATGGGAATACCAGACCACCTAACCTGCCTCTTGAGAAATCTGTATGCAGGTCAGGATGCAACAGTTAGAACTGCACATGGAACAACAGACTGGTTCCAAATAGGAAAAGGAGTACATCAAGGCTGTATATTGTCACCCTGCTTATTTATCTTCTATGCAGAGTATTTCATGAGAAATGCTGGACTGTAAGAAACACAGCTGGAATAAAGATTGCTGGGAGAAATATCAATAATCTCAGATATGCAGATGACACCACCCTTATGGCAGAAAGTGAAGAGGAGCTAAAAAGCCTCTTGGTGAAAGTTAAAGTGGAGAGTGAAAAAGTTGGCTTAAAGCTCAACATTCAGAAAATGAAGATCATGGCATCTGGTCCCATCACTTCATGGNTTATTTATCTTCTATGCAGAGTATTTCATGAGAAATGCTGGACTGTAAGAAACACAGCTGGAATAAAGATTGCTGGGAGAAATATCAATAATCTCAGATATGCAGATGACACCACCCTTATGGCAGAAAGTGAAGAGGAGCTAAAAAGCCTCTTGGTGAAAGTTAAAGTGGAGAGTGAAAAAGTTGGCTTAAAGCTCAACATTCAGAAAATGAAGATCATGGCATCAGTTCCCATCGCTTCATGGGAAATAGATGGGGAAACAGTGGAAACGCTGTCAGACAAATTTTGGGGGCTCCAAAATCACTGCAGATGGTGAGTGCAGCCATGAAATTAAAAGACTCTTACTCCTTGGAAGAAAAGTTATGACCAACCTAGACAGTATATTCAAAAGCAAAGACATTACTTTGCCGACTAAAGTCCATCTAGTCAAGGCTATGGTTTTTCCTGTGGTCATGTATGGATGTGAGAGGTGGACTGTGAAGAAGGCTGAGCACCGAAGTATTGATGCTTTTGAACTGTGGTGCTGGAGAAGACTCTTGAGAGTCCCTTGGACTGCAAGGAGATCCAACCAGTCCATTCTGAAGGAGATCAACCCTGGGATTTCTTTGGAGGGAATGATGCTAAAGCTGAAACGCCAGTACTTTGGCCACCTCATGAGAAGAGTTGACTCATTGGAAAAGACTCCGATGCTGGGAGACATTGGGGGCAAGAGGAGAAGGGGACGACTGAGGATGAGTTGGCTGGATGGCATCACAGACTCAATGGGTGTGAGTCTGAGTGAACTCCGGGATGATGGTGATGGACAGGGAGGCCTGGCGTGCTGCGATTCATGGGGTCGCAAAGAGTCAGACACGACTGAGCGACTGAACTGAACTGAACTGCTAAGTGTAGTTGCTTTTTAGCAATTATGAAACATTGATTATTCAAGAATGCAAAATAGCTAAAAATTACTATATCATCATCATTATTGTCATTATCAAGTATACTCACCCAAGTAAATATTCTTACCTGAGGAATCCCATGAACAGCATATACATAACACATTAAACCTAATATTCTTTATTTTTGAAAAGTAAAAAATAGCATCCAAAAGCCTTTAAAGAAATTTGAAGTAATTAAAAGACTCACATCACTTATGAAATAATGAAATTTGGGTATCTAACAATGATAAATTGAAAATATGAACTCTTTATCTGTTAGAAGCAAGATTCAGTATCAAAGAGTTAAAATGTTCAAGCATGAAAGCAATACATGTATACTGCAAAGAAATAAATATAACTGGCTCTATATATAGAAATAAACAAGGAAATGACAGGAGCAACCACATAACACAAGAGATTGTATACATTATAGATGGCATGTAATAAATTGTGGCAACTAAATTCTATATATAACAATTGAAATTTAAAATGCTACCAGAAATTACCAAATGAATTCTGAAGTTGTTAAAGATTATAAATTTAAGATAAACATTTTTTTTGCTTCAAATTACATTAACCTGAAATATTCTTATATAATGTACTGAAACTTTGGTTCAGTTCAGTCACTCAGTTGTGTCCGACTCTCTGTGACCCCATGAATTGCAGCATGCCAGGCCTCCCTGTCCATCACCAACTCCTGGAGTTCACTCAGACTCACATTCATCGAGTCTGTGATGCCATTCAGCCATCTCATACTCTGTCCTCCCCTTCTCCTCCTACCCCAAATCCCTCCCAGCATCAGAGTCTTTCCCAATGAGTCAACTCTTCGCATGAGGTGGCCAAAGTACTAGAGTTTCAGCTTTAGGATCGTGCCTGTCAAAGAAATCCCAGGACTGATCTTCAGAATGGACTGGTTGGATCTCCTTGCAGTCCAAGGGACTCTCAAGAGTCTTCTCCAACACTACAGTTCAAAAGCATCAATACTTCGGTGCTCAGCCTTCTTCACAGTCCACCTCTCACATCTATACATGACCACTGGAAAAACCATAGCCTTGACTAAATGAACCTTTTTTGGCAAAATAATGTCTCTGCTTTTCAATATGCTATCTAGGTTGGTCATAACTTCTTCCAAGGAGTAAGTGTCTTTTAATTTCATGGCTTCAATCACCATCTGCAATGATTTTGGAGCCCAAAAAGATAACGTCTGACAGTGTTTCCACTGTTTCCCCATCTATTTCCCATGAAGTGATGGGACTAGATGCCATGACCTTCATTTTCTGAATGTTGAGCTTTAAGCCAACTTTTTCACTCTGTTCTTTCACTTTCATCAAGAGGCCTTTTAATTCCTCTTTACTTTCTGTCGTAAGGGTGGTGTCATCTGCATATCTGAGGTTATTGACTTTTTTCCAGGCAACCTTGATTCCAGTTTGTGCTTCTTCCAGCCCAGTGTTTCTCATGATGTACTCTGCATATAACTTAAATAAACAGGGTGACAATACAGTCTTGATGTTACTCCTTTTCCTATTTGGAACCAAGATACATAATCTATATTTCACATTTTAAAATAAATATATACATACATTTAGAACTCTAATACTGTTCATAAAATTATGTTACAGCTGAGGCATCAAAATTGTATATTCTTGCTAGGCTCTTAAAATGTTCCCATTGAGTCACTTAAATTTTTTTCTTAATTTATTAAAATAAAATCTACCAAATTTCAGAAAATTTTTACAATCAATTGTGACCAAGTAAATTTCATTTGATAAATGTATTTTTAGCACATGGGCTTAATTTCATGGTTGAGTGAATGACAATTTGAATTTTCGTGGATGTCTTCTACACTGTAGTCCCAGACTATGCCAGTGATAGATAAAAAACAGATGACATCCCTGATATCCTTATTTTCAGTTTAGCGAACATCCCTTCTCTTTTTGTGGTAGAAAACCACTCAAGTGCCTGTGGTTTAAAATCTCATGCTTCCAGATGAGATTGCTAAAGGGGCTGAAATAAACTGACTATTTAAATCATGTCTTTGGAATATCTTTTTCCCTTTGCATCAACTTAATTTTTAGTTTTATGACAATAATTTTCATTTTTTAAATATATACATTTTATTGAAGTATAGTTGACATAATGTTTAAGGTGCACAACAAGTTGATTTGGTCATAAAAAAACACATATATTATTTTTGAAATTATTTTCCATCATAGGTCATTGCAAGATATTGGCTAAATTTCCCTATGTTATACATTTTACTTTTTTTGCTTGTTGAATATCTATTTTTAAATTAGAAATCTAGCATTCTATTCATACTACACCAAAGTGGAATCAAAGTGTCATAATTTTTTAGTTAGGCAGAGATTTAAAAGTTTTCTAAAATGTACATATTATACACATTTATATTACATGATAAAAACTTGAGAATGAATATTAAAAAATATAGAAAAGATAGAGAAACTAGAAAACAAACTAAATGAAATGAAGCACTCAATGTGAAACAGAAAAATTGAAACCAGATAAAAGTAAAATATTATCATATAGTCCCACTGTTTTAAAACATGACAGTTCATTAGAAGCATATTTGGATTTCTGGAGAAAAAAATAGTTATACCTGAGCATTTGTATTTTTCAAAAAGTTCAAGAAAAATCTGATATGCATCGGGATTGTAAAAAGTGATTGCAGGTTTTTCTATTAGGGCTTAGTTTTGGTGATATCAGTTCAGTTCAGTCGGTCAGTCGTTTCCGACTCATTGTGACCCCAAGAATAGCAGCACACCAGGCCTCCCTGTCCATCCCCAACTCCCAGAGTTCACTCAGACTCGCATCCATCAAGTCAGTGATGCCATTCAGCCATCTCATCCTTGGTCGTCCCTTCTCCTGCCCCCAATCCCTCCCAGCATTAAAGTCTTTTCCAATGAGTCAACTCTTCACATGAGGTGGCCAAAGTACTGGAGTTTCAGCTTTAGCATCATTCCTTCCAAAGAAATCCAAGGGTAGATCCTGTNAGGTCGGGGCAGAGGGTGGGGGCGGGGGCTCTACTGGGCCCAGCAGACCAGGGGGGTGGGGGGCACAGCCTGTAAGATGTCCCGGCTGGGCAGGAGGCCACCAGTCCAGCCCTGTCACGGGTGAATCTGGAGCATGAACCAGATCCCTACGGACTGGAGATGACAGACAGGCCGCCATGACTGTGGGCGCGGAGCTGTCTTCCCCTGGCCCACCAGGAGGTGGCAGCTGCAGCTGAGGGGTCCCGGCCAGCCCGGGGGGCTGGGGCTGAAGCCAGCGACCGGCTGGACATCAGGCTGCGCTGGGAGCGCAAGCCTGGGGCGCGCTGCGGGCGGGGCAACACGGAGCCCCCAGCCCAGGCCGCCTGACCCACGGGTGGAGACCCTGACTTCAGCGGAAACTGAGTGGGCCGAGTGCACACGAAGCACTAGGACTTCTATCAGATTCCCCGGCTGCTGAAAGCAGGCAGGGAGCTGCTGCCGCCCTGTCTGGAAGGCCTAGCGCTCAGCACGCTGGTGACAAGCACTGATCAGCCCGGCGAGTGAGGTGGCCTGAGCGGACGAGGACGGCGAAGGAACACCTCGCTCGCACCCGAGCCCCTGGATGACGCGAATGTGCGAGGACGCTTTCTCTGTGGCCACCTCCGACTTCCTCACGGCGGCCTCACGGCCCCTGGCACCCCACCCCTCGAGGCACACCTGCCCTGAGAAGCCCGGGCCGACCCCTCCTCAGCTGCACGCAGCCCCTGGGGCATCTCGGGGAGTCCCGCGTCCAGCAAGGAAGGCCGGGCGCCCCAGCTGAGGGGCGGAAGCCTCACGTCTGATGAACGCACTGCAGCCCCTCTCGGGTCCAGGGTGAGGAGCACCCCCAACTCCCCTCGGAGCACCTATGAACGTCTGTGTGTCCCCGACTCCTGGCATCTGGTCGCTGCAGCTGGCTCCCACCAGGGCCCTGGCCTGCCTAAGGAAGCCGGAGCCCTGTCCCCAGCAGATGATGAGGCAAGCTGCCCAGCCCGAGATGCCCCGCTGGGGCTGGTCCCCGAGCCCAGCCTGGGGCGGGGGTCTTGCAAATGCTGTGGGCCCTGCCTGCCCTGTCGGGGCTCACCCACCTTATGGGTGACCAGCGTGCTGTGGTTGTGCTGCCCAGCCCGGCCGGAGCTGACCTCCATCTCCACGTCAGCAGGTGTCCTGGGGCCGCAGGGGGTGTCAGCTTTGCCGGGGGCAGTGTCACGGGCCCTGGAGGGGAGGGGCCCTCGTTCCCAGGCCTCACCCATGGGCAAGGCCTCGTGAAAGGTGGGCCTCCAAAGCCCCAAGCTGGAGAGAAGCACCCCACTCAGAGGGCTGCCTGCAAGGCTGCATCTGATGGGCTTTTCCTGCAGCCCGTGGCCAGCTGCACCCCACCGGTGCCTCTGGTGCCCCCTGGCCTGAGCGGGGGTGGGCTCTCCCCCTGGGGGCAGGATGGGCTCAGGACAGATGGGAGGGCTGACCGAGGCGGGATGCCCCCCACCACACTGGGACCCTGGACAGTCAGGAAAGGGGACAGGCCACACTGGCCCCCAGTCCCCGGCCCTGAGTGGCTGCACCAGGTCTGCCCAGGAGCTCCAGCATCAGGCCAGGAGGCAGGCCTCGCAGGGCCCCTGCTGATAGAAGTGGGAGCTGACCCCTTCCTACCGTGCAGCAGCCCTAGGCCTGGCTTCACCACGCACGTCCAGAGCCTGTGGGGACAGATGGCTCCTCCTCAGGATGCAGACCCCCAGGAGCCCCGGGGGCCAGGGGGCAAGGCTGTAGAGTTTTCACCAGCTCTCACCAGGATGGGCTGCCCCCAAGTTTAGATCGGAGGGACATGGGGAGCCCCGGGGAGGGTTCAGGCACCCTTAAGGGTAAAGAATCCGGGAGGCCTGGACCTGGAAACGCCAGAGGAGACGGGGTGGGGGGCGGGGGGTGGGAGGCGGCTCGCCTACCTGTGGCTGTGGCGGGACGACCCCGTCTGAGTCGGCGGGGAGGGCAGAGGCCAGCACCTGTGAGCAGCAGCAGGGGCGGCCACCTCAGCGGTGCCCGGCCCGCTGCCCACCTGCACCCCCAAGTCCCCGCCTGCCTGGTGGGCCTGCCAAAGCCTGGCTTATCTGTGTGACTTATTTCCAGTACCACTTTTAAAATGTTCTTATTTCATAGCAATAGTCACGTCCTGTGGTAAGGGCTCCAAGTGGGTGGATTAATGCAGCTCAGAAGCGCCTCCTCCAGGCAGCCCTCCAGCTGAGACACCCAGTGCCTGGCCCTGGGTGACCAGGGTGTCAGGGGCCCGGGCGACAGCTGGAGACCAGAGTGAGCCTTCCTTTGTGCACAGGGAGCCCTCTTTCCCCGCACACCAGCCCAGCCTGGGGCAAGCTGCACCCCATCAGCCGGCGATTTTGCTGGTGCTGCTTGCCCAGACCCTGGGCTGGGCAGAGGTGGCCAGGCCAGATCGCCCTGTTCCTCCAGGTTCCTGCCCCCTGAGGCCAAAATGCAGGGCGAGGTTGAAGCCAGGAGAGCGAGACTGCAGCTGAGGCAGGCAGGGCTGTGCCGGCTGGGGGTCTGCAGCGGCTTCCGGTGGCTCCGCCTCCAGGTCCGAGGACTCATCCGTGAGCCCATCTAGAGGTACTGCTGCCCCGGGAGCCTTGCGCCCCCTCCCACCCCAGGGCCTCGATGGCCCCAGCGCTCAGGACAGTGTGAGCTCAACAGGGCCTGGCCACCCGCCCTGTGGCCTGCTGGAGCCGCTGGCCCCAAGCCCTGGGCCCAAGCAGAGAGAAGCCACCTCCTTTTACCTTGGCCTTGCCCAGGAAATCCACAGGCTCCAGCTGCTCCACGTGCCGCCTATGGGGCCGGAAGACCTCACCCCTGGGGACCTGCCGAGGCTGCAGGGGGACCTGTTTCTGGGGAGGGGGGGCCGGACAGGGGAGCCCTGAGCGCCGGGGGCCGCCCGGGGCCTCAGAGCAGGACAGCCCACCCCTCAGCTCTCCTGGCCTGTGGGAGGCCCATCCCCCCAGGGCACGCGGGCCCGCCACCTCCAGATGTTTCTTTATCTCATATAGTTGGTCTTAGGGGAGCCCCAAAAGTGCAGGCCTGGCAAGCCCCCCAAGTCAGCCCAGGAGCCTGGCTCCCCTCGCCTGCCCCCTCGCCTGCCCCTTACCTGCACTTGGCCCAGGGCGATGTCCAGGTCATTGCGGACCCCTTCCGGCCCCTTGGAGATGGCGGCCCCCAGGCTGCAGGCGGCCTCTGCCCAGAGCCCCAGTTGGCTCTGCACTGCAGCCACATTGAACAGCACCTGAGGGCGGGGGGTAGGGGTGGGGGGCGGGGTGACGGCAGGCCCAGCATTCCCCTCCCCCACAGGGCCACCATCTGGCCCCGCAGCTGGCCCCACCCCTGACCCTGCACTGGTCCAGCCCCTGAGCTGCCCAGACACAGTGGCCCGGGGCTCTTCCAGGTGGCCCCTGGCTCCCGCCCCTGGGTGGGCTCTGCCTGGCTGGTTTCTCTCTGGACCCCCCAGCCAGAGCCAACCAGCCCTCCCTGCTTCTCCTCTGCTCTGAACGTCAGGCCATCTCCCGTCTTCGGAAACATCCGCTCAGCCTTCACGCCTGTCCTGTTCGGCCTGACCCCCTCCTGCCCATGCTGCC
The DNA here is from genome assembly GCA_006410675.1 of Oreotragus oreotragus. NCBI lineage: Eukaryota > Metazoa > Chordata > Mammalia > Artiodactyla > Bovidae > Oreotragus > Oreotragus oreotragus. The sequence continues at coordinate 90,195 of SJYX01016888.1, forward strand.
TTGTTCCCTGGACCCCCAAGAGTCTGGGGCACTATCTGAGGGGCGCCTCTTGTCTGCCCCTCCCCTCCCGAGCTGGGTGATAGCAGTCAAGTCGTCCAGCACTGCCGGGAGGACAGAGCACCGCCCGGCACAGCCTCTGCCCCCGCGCTCTGCAGGGACCGTGAGCTAGGCCTGCTGCCCCGGGGCTGCCCGGGCCACGGATGCCAACCCACACCCCGTCCTGCAGGCCAGAGCTGGGGCCCGGCCCACCCTGGTGGGACTCCCCCCATGGCTGACCTGCCGGACACTGCAGCTCCCAGAGGCTGCAAGGCGGCGAGTTTCTGGGAGCGGTGGGAGAACCTCCCAAGCCTTTCTCTCAGTGCCGGCCACTTCCCAGCAGGCCAGCAATTGAGCCAAGCACCACGCCCAGGGCAGGGACGCCAGGGCCCACTGCCAGGCCAGCTCTCGCTCTGCCCACCCTGCCACCTCTTGCTGACCTCCAACACTGCCCTCTCCTGCTGGGATTTTGGGGCCCCTCCGGCCAGAGGGAGCACCTGAGTTAACTTGAGCCCACCTGCCGCGGTGACCAGATGACAGGGCCCAGAGGGCGGGGCCAGCCCTGGAAGGACCCCCCGGGCTGCCCGCCCACAGACAGCCCCCAGGGCCCAGCCACACGGCCTCCTGGTGGCCTGCTCCCCGCACGCTCACCTCCCAGGCCTGCAGCTTGAACCGCAGGCCCAGCTGGGTGTAGTCGATGGTGGTGTTGTCCCTCAGCTGGGCCAGGGTGCGCTGGAAGTCGGACAGGGCCTCCTGGAACCTGTGGGCAGTAGGGGAGCCTGGCATGGGGGCCCTGGGCGCCCCCAGGGCAAGGGCTCCACCTTGGCCCGGACCCACCCCCGCGCCAGCCCCTCCTGCAGCACGGGGGCAGCAGTGGTCGGCAGGCCTCAGCACACGGGGTCCACACAGACAGGCTGTGCAGCGTGTGGGCTCCTCTGCCTGCACCCCAGGCCCTCTCCCGAACCTCGGGGTGCAGAGTGCCCTGCCTGCTTCCGGGGTCTCCGTCCCGCAGGCCTCCCCACCCAGACCCCGGCTGGAAGCCCCAACCCCAACCAGGATCCTCACTGCTCCCGGGGAGGCTTCCGGGCTGATGAGGAGGTCACCCCAGAGCCCGCCCACCCTGTGTAGGGCCTTCTGTGGGCGCCGGGCCTGCCCCCCTGCAGCTCTGCTTCCTTCTCTGGGAAGGGCCTGGCGCAGAGAGCCGGGTGGGCAGAGGACCCCCCTGCCCCCCGCCAAGTCCTGGGATGCACCGAAGGCAGAATCATGCCGTCCCTGCAGTCCAGGGTGCAGGAAGGGAGGAAGGGAGCCGGCAGAAGCGGTCTGTCACCCTCTTCCGCACGGAGCCCAGGGCCACTGTGCAGCCCGGCGTGGGGACAGAGAGACACGCCCCCACATGACACAATCCTGCTCCACAGAGCAGCCCGGGGAGAGCTGGTCAGAGGAGGTGGCCATAGGCAGAGAGGAGCACAGGAAGGACTCTGCAGGGACAAAGGGCCGTCAGAGAAGGAGGCGGGCATGTCTGTGTTCACCTCTCCAGCTGGAAGTTGGCCACTCCACGCTGGAGGAAGCCGACAGCCAAGCAGGCGTCCTTGGCCACCGCCTGGTCAAATGCCTGTGGACAGAGATGTCTGTGGACTGCTCGGGCCTGTAACCCCGTCACCCGTGTCACAGATGGGGAGGCCCAGCAGCGGGTCAATGACGCCCATCGGCCACATGATGGTCACCTGCAAGAGAAAGTCTCCCTCGCCTGCCCAGGGGCCTCTGGGTCCAAGGGGCGCAGGAGTCACGGCTTCAACGCACACCTGCCTGGACTCCCCGGGTGTTTTCTCGTGACCGCTCGGGGGTAGTTAGATGGCGGCACAGACCAGCTTGTTAACCACGAGGGCAAGGAGACGCTCCAGCACGTTGATGATAGTTACCTCCAGGGGAGGGAGTTATGTTAAGACTGTTGTCTCTTTCAAGCCCTAGTTTTGGTAGTTCACACAAAAAGACACACGTCTCACCTCTTAGAATCAGAAAGAACAGCAGCACAAAAGCCTTAACGTGTGTGAAGCCCAGCTCTTCCTGAAACTGAACTCGGAAATGATGTCGTCTCTCCCTGAGGACAGCAGCCATCAGTTAAACACAAGCAAAAGGAGGGCATCCAGCAGCCATCAAGTTAAATACAGGCAACTGGAGGGTGTCATGGTCCCACTCTAACAAACCCTAACCCTAACTCTAACAAACCTGGCTGAGTGCGGGCTTGTTGAGCTGAGTCTGACTGAGGTTGAGGGTCAGCACTCGGGCACTGATGTGGCCGCTCAGCACAAGGGAAACCCTTTTATCCTGCCACATAGAGTGGCCGGATAGGAGCTTCTGGGGGCTCCTGCCAGAAACGGAGCCCCAGCTCCCCTCACCTTGTCCAAGGCAGCTTTATTGACTGTAGCTGTTCCATCTGCTTTCTAAATTTTTCCAACAAGCATGCCTCTGCTACTTCATCTCTGATTAGGGTGGAGGAGAATTTAACGTGAACACCCTTGGCCCAGAACCTCTGTCTCCTCTCTCTGATTAAATCGAGGTTTAGAGGCGGTAGTGGCTGGACTGGCCTCATTCCACTGACGCTGTGGTGTCCAGTGATGACACCCCCATTGCTGGATAACATGTTAACACTGACACTGCTGCTGAGATAACTGTAGATTCGAATACATCTGTGAGGAGCAACAAGGCAGGCCCCTCGGACATGTTTCCGGTAGCCGTCACCGTTGGCCTGAACAACGGGGAACTTGGCTCTTTCTGGGGGCCCTCGGGGACCCGAGCAGTGTGCAGGGTGCTACTGCTTTCGTCATCACCCATGGGATGTCCACCACCGTGATGAACCTGGCGGCTTGAAGGGCAGGGATGGCCCTGCCAGGCCCTCACCAGAGGCAGGTGTGTGCGTTCCCGTGCCTACATCTGGCTCTTGGTTCTGCTTTGGGGAGTGGGTGGGGGACAGGTGAGCACAAAGATCTGGGGTTTAGGCACCAACCAGAGACTGTCTCCTGGCCATCGCCACAGGTGTCTGCTGAAGACCTGATCCGAAGCCTGCACCTGGGCAACCCTCCAGCCCCGTCCAGCCTCGAGCCTCTGCGGGCACCTTAGCACCTCCATCAGAAGCACCCGAGCCAGGGCTCACTCGGCCTTTCCGCAGTTCTGCTGCTGCTAAGTCGCTTCAGTCATGCCCGACTCTGTGCGATCCCATAGACGGCAGAGCGAGGCAAACGGTCCCCACAAGGGGAGGCTGTGCTGGAGCCTTGTGACCCCATCCTGGCCCTGACGCAGCTCAACAGGGTCCCCCCTGGACACACACAGTTCCCACCTGCTTAGGTGTTCGCTGAAGCAGAACGCTGGGGTGGGGGGAGTCCCCGGGTGGCCATCAGGGAAGAAGGGTGGGAGCCTTGGGCTCACCCCTGCAGCTATCGCACCACACATTGCCACCCCACCCCTCCAGCCCCGGCCACCAGGAGCAGAGAGCTGCATCCCCGAGGTGGGGTCTCTGCGACAAAGCCTGGGGGGCCCCTGGCTCACCCGCAGCGCGGCCTCCGGGTCCCCGGCCAGCAGGTGCACGCAGCCCACGTTGAAGCTCACCCTGGCGGGCGGCTCCGAGACGCTCGAGAAGAGGCGCAGGGCGCAGTCCCAGTCCCCGCGCGCCACGGCCTGGGCGCCCTGGTGCCAGTCGCGCAGCAGATCCCCGAGCGAGGCCATGACGGAGTGGACCTCGCCTGGCCCGCGCGGAAGTCGGCGCTTCGGGGCCGGATCGCGGGAGGCGCAGGGGGCGGCCGTGAGGGTCCTGCCGCGGGCCCAGGGGTGCTGGGGACAGAGGACCGCGGGCCCGGGTCCCCGGAATCCGGAGACCAGCGCGGGCCGAGGGAGCCCTTCGAGGCGGACAGAAGGGGCGAGGACACGCTCCGGCGCCAGGTACTAGGTGCGGGCGGGGCGGAGCGCGGAGCGCCAGGTGCGCCCGGAAGGCCCGCAAGCCCCGCCCCCGCCTGACCACGCCCCCGCCGGCGCCCGGCCCCGCCCCCGAGCCGGCCCCGCCCCTCTGGACTTCCGCCCCGAGTTCCCGCGGCCGCCGCTGACGGCTCGGAGTCGGCTTCGGTGCGCTGGGGAAAACCATCCGGGCCCGCCTCTGGCGCCGCTGCCGCGGCCGCGCCAAGGTTCCGGGCGGACCCTGCCGTGTCAGGTAAGAGGCCCCGGGGCCGGGGCGTGAAGCGAGGCCGGGGCCTCGCGGGCCGGCGCTGGGTCACCCGTGGGCCCCGGGTCGGCGCCGAGCGGGCGGCTGGGGGCGCGGCGCGGAAGTTGGCCGCGGCCCCGGGCCGACGACCCTGTGGGCTCGGCCCGAGCCCGCCCTGCGTCGGTGCCACACCGTGAGCACCGGAAGCCGCTTCGTCTCCGCGGGCAGCGCGGGCGCCTCCGGGGCGGCGGGCCGCGGGCCGCCCCCTCTCGGCCCCGCGTCTGGGCCTCCGCCGAGGGCGGCCGGCCCGGAGGCGCCCGCAGCTGTGAGGCGCCCCTCCTCGGGGACCCGTGCCCGCCCTTCGGCCTTCGGCCGGCGGGCCGGGGTCCGCCCGTGCCACGGGGGTCTGCTTCCCAGCGCCCGTCTGCCGTTTTAGATGTTCGTCTCACCCGAAACGCGCGTTCACTGCAACGCGTGGCCCTCGACCGAACCGCTGGGCAGCGCGGCCTTCCGAAAGTGGCGCAGAAGCGTTGCCGCCACTGCAGAGCCCTGGGAACTCCCCCGGGCGGGCTCTGCCCTTAGCCCGTCACCCTCCAGGGTCTGGGGAGGCGTGAGTCCTGGCGGCTGGCAGAGAGCCACCTGCCTCCGACTCTGGCCACCCTCCCTGCTCAGCGGGGCTGGACTGCCTCCTTCCCTGAGGACCGCAGTCGCTGAGGGCAAGCCAGCGGGGCTGTGACGCGATCCTTGCCAACTGGGAAGGCCTCCTGGGCCGTGCACCCCCGAGGAGGCTGCTCTCTCACCAGCGGGGCACCGAGGTTCCCAAACTGCTGGCCCGGAGGCGGGCCGCGCCCCGACCTCTCACGTGCTCCTCTCCTCCCCGGATTCCTGTGTGCACGCTCCTTTCCTCAGACCAGACCTCCCGGCCCCGGCCTCCCACAGCCCTGCCCGGTCCAGCCTCAGGACCCTCACAGCCCCGAGGGTCCCTGAGCTCAGCTGTGCCCTCCCACCTGCCCACTTGGGCCTCCTTTTTCCTGCAGCCCCCCACCCACACCCATCCTTACAGCTCTGCCCTCTACCCACCAACCCCCCACCCACCAGTTCAGTTCACTTCAGTCGCTCAATCATGTCCGACTCTCTGCAACCCCATGGACTACAGCACGCCAGGCCTCCCTGTCCACCACCAACTCCCGGACTTGCTCAGACTCATGTCCATCGAGTCGGTGATGCCATCCGACCATCTCTTCCTCTGTCATCCCCTTCTCCTCCTGCCCTCAATCTTTCCCAGAATCAGGGTCTTTTCCAGTGACTCAGTTCTTCACATCAGGTGGCCAAAGTATTGGAGTTTCAGCTTCAGCATCTGTCCTTTCAATGAATATTCAGGACTGATTTCCTTTAGGATTGACTGGTTGGATCTCCTTGCAGGCCAAGGGACTCTCAAGAGTCTTCTGCAACACCACATTTCAAAAGCATCAATTCTTTCGTGCTCACGTTTCTTTATAGTCCAACTCTCACATCCATACGTGACCACTCGAAAAACCATAGCTTTGACTAGACGGACCTTTGTTGGCAAAGGAATGTCTCTGTTGCCAAAGTAATATGCTGTCTAGGTTGGTCATAACTTTTTTTCCAAGGAGCACCCCCCAAACTCTTGTCCAGTCCCTGGTCCCTCTGTCCGGGCAGGAGAAGCCTGGCCCCGCTGGCCTGTCTCTGTCCACAGCGACCACAAGTCTCAGGTGGGTCACGTGGCTCCTGCCCTGGGAGCTTGCCCCTTCCCTGGCCCAGTCCCTTCCCTTCCCTCCTTGGCCTCACCTCCACCCATCCTGCCTCCCACCTGGAAGGGATTCCCGGTGCCTGCGCCCCAGATCTGCCTCCTCCCTGAGAACCTGCCTGCTCCCTCGGAGCACTGCCCTGTCCCCAGTCTCCCTGGGGTGCCTCCCCAGGTGTCGTTTCCCCTCTATGCAGACGTCCTGTGTTTCTTCCCACCTTGAACAGAAAGCCCCCGCCCTCAGCCCAGGCGTCTCCTTGCTCCTTTGCAGCCAGACTCCTTTTAAGAATCGACAGGATTCAGCTTCTCCGTTTCCTTTGCCGGGTGCTTTTTAGATACTGAGATGTGCTTCATAAATCATAAAGCTAACCCTAACCCTAACCCTAACCCTAACTCAATTCCATGTTTTTGTCGGATTCACAGAGCTGTGCCACCGTCGCCCCTAACGCATGCCCCGCTGCAGCCCCCCCTCCCCTGCCGCCATCATCCCTGCCCCAGGCAACCAGTCATCTAGTGTCTGGATTCGCCTCTTCTGGACTATTCGCATAAACAGAATCACAAAGCGTGTAGATTTCTGTCTGGCATCTTCCCCTCAGCATCGCGCTCGAGGTCCGCACACAGTGCAGGAGCTTCGTTCCTTTTCAGGCTGAGTCACTTCCATTGTGTGGATGGACCCATTCTGTTGATCAAATGGACCCCCGCTGGGGCATCCAGGGCGCCCGCTGTGGCTTGTGTGCGGGTGTTTCTGCGGCCTTGTGTTCTCTGTGCTCTTGGGTGCACCCCCAGGAGCGGCGTTGCTGGGTCAGGCGCTCACTCGGCGTAGCTCTTTGACCGTCTTTCCATAATGCTTCTATTCTTGATCCTCCCGGGGTGCCACCCAAACTCCTGTTGGGGTTTCTGACAGCCTCCTTGTGACTCATCCCCCCTCGGTGTCTGGCATCTGGGACACATGTCCTTTGGGTCTCCTGTGTTCCCCGCCCCTTCCACCTCCTCTGGGCACCTGCTCCCCCAGGTCCCATGAATTACCCTCTGGCTGTCCTCCGTGCCCACTAATCTTGTGTTTTTCTATTTTCACAATAAAAGAATGAGAAAAGGGACTTCCCTGGCAGTCCAGTGGTTAAGACTCCACAGGTCCAATGCAGGAAGCACAGGTTCAATCCCTGTTTGGGGAACTAAAATCCCACATACCCTGAGGCACGGCCCCCAAAAAATAAAAATGAAAGAGGTACCATTGCTGTGCTTGGCTCTGTGGTACTGTGGCCCAGAGCTGGAAGCAGCCTAGATGCCCCTGGGGGGTGCTAGCCAAGCGGTCTCTGCGTCCACACCACAGGAGCGCGCTCTGCAAAAGGGTTGGGCACTGGGCACGCAACAGCGACTCGTGTGTGTCCTAGGGGAGTGTGCCAAGTGAGCGCAGATGCTCAGAGGCCAGACTGTGTGGCTCCATCCGTGCAACTTGCCTGAAATGACAGACGATGTGAGCAGAGATGCGGCCAGCATGGCCGGGCGCACTCGCAGATCAGGGCCTTGGGGCGACTGCAGAGGGCAGCGAGGGCTCCGGGGCACTGCGGCGCTCTGGGTCTCCTCCAACCCACACGTCACCCTGCTTGTGATGTGGGGTGAAAGGTAGATGGGACGTCTCTTTATTATTTCTTACAAGTACATGCACATCTATAGTTATCTCAAAATGAAATGTTTAATTAAAAAATCCTTAAGAAGGCTTCGGTTACGAGTTTTTCTGTTTTACAGATACCCTGAAAGTTGGAGTGATTCAGTGACCTCTAAGGTTCTTCCAGCTCTGAAGAAGGTGGTTCGGAAACACTTCGTTGTGTCTGAGCTGAAATCTACTCCCCAGTAGAGGTGGAGGCATTGGGAGCGGCTTCTGTCAGGACACTCTGGCCGTGAGAGCTCCCGGCTGCTCACGTCAGCAGCGCTGCTGAGACCGTGTGGAGCGCTCAGTTCACACGTGAGTGTGTGAGGGAACACACACCAGGGGGAGCCCGAGAGACGGAACCACTGCCTGAGGTAAGCACTCAGCTCAGAGGCCAGCTTAGTGCTGCAACTTGCTTCCCAAGAAACTTAATAGCTGGTTAATTCTGCAGCTCACGGGTCAATCAAATGGGCAGGAGTTTTGGATATTTGGGAATTGATTTTAGCCCAAGATAAGAGGTTGGGCTTTTTTTTTTTTTTTGGATTCCCCTTTTTAAACAATGGGCACATCCAAGAAAAAAGCCAAATGCCACATAAGATTTTTCTCTCAGAAAATAAATGTAGGCTCATGTGTGACAGAGGCACTTGGTGTCCAAGGTCACCACCCGGAGCCTGGTCCCCCGGGCTGTGCCCGTCTCACGAGCCCGTGGAGAGCCCCTTGACGCAGTGCTGGGTGACCACGTTTCCTGGGGTCCAGCACATCCGCTCACGGACCACCGACCATGAGCCCGGGTACTGAGGGCCCGCCCCGCCCCCCCAGGAAGCCTTGTGGAAGGAAGGGCAGCGTGCCGGGAGGGGCGCGCTTAGACGCGAGCAGGGCTTCCCAGCCAGGCAGTCTGCACACCAGGGCAGCCATGCTCGCAAGCGGCTCAGGATTCGTCTCCTGGAGGTTCGGAGCTGAAAGGAGACTATGAACAGGGGAGCTTGTAGTTGTGTCCTGCAGGACGCTGTGGGGAAGGGCTGCGTCTCCAGGGAGCCGGGCGTCGGATGCCCTGGACCTGCAGGCGGCTCCTCACCTGTCTCTGCTCTCACAGACAGAGCCCCTCGTGCAGTTTCAGAGCAGAGGCCATGCTGCTGCTGCTCCCCGAGCCAGTTCCCACTCACAGGCCCCCTGCACAGCCGAGTGACATCCTGCCCACGGCAGCTCTGCGGCCAGGGCCCATCCCCAGCTTGTGCCGCATCTCCAGGAGAAGCCAGAATGTGAGGAAGGGAAAGGAAGCATGATGTGAACCGGCAGCGATGAACCTGGAGCCAGAAACAGCCTGTAAAGAAGAAGCGTGTGTCACGTGGAACGAACAGAGGAGCGAGCGAGTGCTGGCCCAGACGGGCAGGTGTGGCTTCTGGTGTCCAGCGGGAAGGGCCAGCCCGGGGGCCTCCAGGGAGGAGGAGGGCCGCCCAGAGGGAAGAGGACCGTCAGGGCTGTTACAACAAAAGGCAAATCCCAGAAGTCTGCCTTTAACCAGAAAGCATTCATCTCTGGTGGAGAGCAAACCAGGCCCCCCACCCAAAGTCAAAAATAAACAGAAGAAATGGAATGAAGCAGGCGGAATTAATATAGAGAAAAACTTAGAATGAAATGATGCCGTTTGCAGCAACGTGGATGGACCGAGACGTCATCATACTAAGCAAAATAGGTCAAAGACAGCAGCACGTGATGCCTCTTACAGGCGGAATCTACAGTGTGACAGGAATGAACTTGTCAGTGAAACAGGAACAGATTCACAGAGGTAGGTGCCAGACCTGGGATTACCCAAGGGGAAAGGGGGGTATAAGTTAGGATTCTGAATTAACGGGTATACACAACTCTATATAAAACAGATAAACAACAAGGATCTATTTACTGTGTAGCACGGAGAACTATATTCAATATCTTGTCATAATCTATATTGGAAAAGAATCTGAAAATATATAACTAAAGGAAAAAAAGAGAAAAGTTAATTAAATACTTAAATCAGGCGGTATAAAATTAGTAAAACCAGAAGCTAGTTCTTTTTTAATTATTGGCCATGTCGTACAGCTTGAGTCCCAAAGAAAGGCAATGCCAAGGAATGTTCAAACTACCGCTCAATTGCACTCATCTCACATGCCAGCAAAGTAATGCTCAAAATTCTCCAAGCGAGGCTTCAACAGTACATGGACGTAGAACTTCCAGATGTTCAAGCTGGATTCAAAAAAGGCAGAGGAACCAGAGATCAGATTGCCAACATCTGCTGGATCATAGAAAAGGCAAGAGAGTTCCAGAAAAACATCTACTTCTGCCTCCTTGACTACGCTAAAGCCTTTGACTGTGTGGATCAGAGCAAACTGTGGGAAAATTCTTAAAAGAGATGGGAATACCAGACCACTTTACCTGCCTCCTGAGAAACCTGTATCCAGGTCAAGAAGCAACAGTTAGAACTGGATATGGAATAGCAGACTGGTTCCAAATTGGGAAAGGAGTATGTCAGGCTGTATATTGTCACCCTGCTTATTTAACTTCTATGCAGAGTGAAGGTGAAGTCACTCAGTCGTATCCGACTCTCTGCGACCCCGTGGACTGTAGCCTACCAGGCTTCTCCGTCCGTGGGATTCTCCAGGCAAGAATACTGGAGTGGTTTACCATTTCCTTCTCCAGGGGATCTTCCCGACCCAGGGATCGAACCCAGGTCTCCCACATTGGAGGCAGACGCAGAGTACATCATGTGAAATGCCAGGCTGGATGAATCACAAGCTGGAATCAAGATTGCCAGGAGAAATATCAATAACCTCAGATATGCAGATGATACCACCCTTATGGCAGAAAGTGAAGAAGAACTAAAGAGCCTCTTGATGAAAGTGAAAGAGGTGAGTGAAAAAGTTGGCTTAAAACTCAACATTAAAAAAATGAAGATCATGGCATCCAGGCCCATCACTTCATGGCAAATAGATGGGGAAACAATGGAAATAGTGACAGACTTTATTTTGGGGGGCTCCAAAATCACTGTAGATAGTGACTGCAGCCGTGAAATTAAAAGACGCTTTCTCCTTGGAAGAAAAGCTATGACCAACCTAGACAGCATATTAAAAAGCAGAGACATTACTTTGCTGACAAAGGTCCATCTAGTCAAAGCTATGGTTTTTCCAGTGGTCATGTATGGATGTGAGAGTTGGACTATAAGGAAAGCTGAACGCCAAAGAATTGATGCTTTTGAACTGCGGTGTAGGAGAAGACTCTTGAGAGTCTGTTGGACTACAAGGAGATCAAACCAGTCAATCCTAAATGAAATCAGTCCTGAATATTCATTGGAAGGACTGATGGTGAAGCTGAAGCTCCAATACTCTGGCCACCTGATGCGAAGAACTGACTCATTGAAAAAGACCCTGATGCTGGGAAAGATTGAAGGCAGGAGGAGAAGGGGACGACAGAGGATGAGATGGTTGGATGGCATCACCGACTTGATGGACGTGAGTTTGAGTAAACTCCGGGAGTTGGTGATGGACAGGGGAGTCTGGCGTGCTGCAGTCCATGGGGTCACAAAGAGTCGGACACGACTGAGTGAGTGAGCTGAACTGTTAGAGCTTGAGAGATCTTCTTTTCCCAACCAGGGATTGAACCCAGGCCGCGGCAGTGACAGCGCCAAGTCCTAATCACTGGATCACCAGGGAAGTCCCCCAAACTAGTTCTTTAAAAAGACCGATGGTCTGACCTTTTGCTAAGAGTACGGAAAAATGCAAGCAAAACAAATCTGAACACTCACGAAAGCTGAGAACCACACAAGCAAACAGCATATACACGGAACCCTGATGTTACGGTGATAAACGTGGGAACCTCCTTGGAAATCAGGGCCTCCTGTCAGAACAGGCCTGGGGGAGGGGCCGTTGGAGTAGGCAGTGGGCGAAGACCAGCCGGGCTCAGAAGTGCTCGCCGTCCGGGCCCGAGGTCCCAGCCCCCAGCCCTGGCTGCAGCCTGGGTTACCCCGAGGCAGGACCACCAGCCGCCCCTCGAGGTGGCAGGTGTGCCTGGCGGCGTGGAGAACCGGTGACAGGAGAGGCCCGCCTTGCAGCTCAGACTCCTGGGCACCCAGGTGGGTGCCCAGCATCCTCTCTAGAGCTAAGAGTCCATCATAGTTTAACTTTCAAAAGTAACCTTGTGGTTTGATTATTTTTTCATGAATGCGAGGCGGGGTGTGTTCACCGTGTAATGTCTAGAAGATTCAGAGAGAAAGAGAAGATCCAGAGGGCCAGTGGGCAGCCCCAGCGCTGAGTGGGCCGGGGCCCGAGGCCCTTCTTCCCAGCAGCTGCTTCGGTGACAGTTTCGTGCCACATGGGGAGGATTTGTCCCCGTGACATTAAATAGTTAATGTAAAATGCAGTTTTTAAGGTGCTTCCCAGGTAGCTCAGTGGCAAAGAATCCACCTGCAATGCAGGAGACTGGGGTTTGCTCGCTCCTTGGAAGAAAAGCTGTGGCCGGCCTCAGTCAGAACAGGCAGGGAGCAGGAACCTCCTCCCAGATGGTGGGGCTGCTGACCGCTGATCGCTGCCCCTCCTGCTGCCGCCTGGCACCCAGCAAGAGAGGGTCCTGGAGAGCTTTGTGGCCTAGACTCCCAGAGCTGGTTCCTGCACGCTGCAGGGGATGCGCCGTGCCATGGGAGGCCGGGGCGGTGATCCAGGGGCCGGAGACCACCACCGCAGTGTCCCTGAAAGTCACCGTCTGAGTTTAGAGTTGGCGACTTTGATTTTAAAGAAAGGAACAATCCTGAAGTCAAATCAAGAAGTTAAGAATCAAGCCCCTGGGAAGGAGGGAGTGAGAAAGACAGACTGCCCAGTGTCGCCCGGTGTTGGCGAGGAGGAGTTTCCTGTGGCTGCTGCCCTGGAGGCGCCCACAGGTTCCCCGGAGTCAAATGCCAGCCGCGTCTGGCCTGGCACACCGCAGAGAGGCCGGCAGGCATCCACCCAGGCCACGGCTGGGTCCACAGCAGATGCCCCGCGGTGTGCACAAGCCCTGTCCTGAGTGGACGGAGCTGGGTGAGAAAGGATGGCTGTTTTCACGAGGTGTCCTGACCAGGTGGAGCCGCCGGGGCAGGGGCGGGGCGGTGACCTTCGGGCAGCGGTGGCTCTGGGCTGGAGGTGACGGCTGCCCACACCTGAATGTGTTAGAGACGCTGAGTTGTGCGCTTTGAGAAGTCAGTTCCACGGCCTGTGGATTACATCTCCATGAAGCTTTAAAGCATCACTGGGATGGACACACACGCTGAATCCTGTTTGAGGGGCGCCCTGGTCAGTGCTGTCGCTTCGCTGAAGAGTCCTGAGCGGCCCCATCCGCAGGGGCCCAGCCTTCCGCCCCTGTGTCTCGGAGGTCCGGGGTGGCTCTGGGGTGGTGGCCCCATCCTGCACTGGCGACAGCAGAGTGACTGCTGCGGCCGTTATGCGGAGCGGTGCCTGAGGATCCGGGCATCGGCTCGTCCTGCGGAGGCCCCGGTATCGCGGTGGGGAGGCAGTCGGGGCCGCCAGGGCCACCCTGCTCCCTGGTCAGCGGCGTTTCTCCAGAGCAGTGTGTCCAGCAGAATTACCTGAGCCACAGGTGTGCCTTTAAATTCTGTGAAAGAGGCAAGCTACTTATCATGGTGCACTTTACGGCTAGTGCGCCCCCGTGCTCCTATTCCCGAATGCAGCCGACGCAGAGAAGCCAGCAGTTCCCTGCTGGCGCCCCGAGGCTGTGCGGCGGCCTGCCAGGTTGCGGGCGCGGAGAGGGATGCTGCGAGCTGGGCGCTGGGCCTCGGGCGCCAGGCCTCGGGCGCCGGATCCCGCGCTGAGCCCCACCCCGCCACTGAGCTCCTGCTCAGGTGCCCCCAGGGAGGCGGCGCCTGGGCCGGCAGCCCCCTCGCCACGCCGCATGCCCCCTGGCCGCCGTGGAGGCACGGGGAGTGCCTGTGGGGACACGCAGCCAGTGCCCCGTGTTTGTGGGAAAGAGGTGGCGAAGGGAGCGGGACTTGGCGTCCCAGCTGAGTGCAGCGCTGACGTCCGTCACTCCCCGCGGTGTGGAGAGGCCTCGTGCTGCGCTCTCCTGGGCCGGGCAGTGGATGGACAGATGGACAGAAGGCCTGGGCCTGGGCAGCAGCGTGGCTCCTGCGGGGTCCTGAAGCCCTGCCGTCTGGCTCCTTGAAAAGAGGTTTGGGGTCAGGAACTCGGGCCCTCCTCTCCTCGCGGTGCCCCCGAGCCAGGCCACGTCCTCCGTGGCCTCTGGGCCCCTGCGGAGTCTCAGGCTTCGCAGCTGGGGCACCACCCGTTCACAAAGCCGCTTTGAGGGGGACGACAGGCCTGAAGGACGCGCCCCAGCCTGGCCTGGCCTCCTGTGGACGCGAGGGGTTGAAGAGCCGGGGAAGGGCGGGGTGGGGGCAGGAAGGGACACGCCCACGAGCACCTNAGCTGGGGCACCACCCGTTCACAAAGCCGCTTTGAGGGGGACGACAGGCCTGAAGGACGCGCCCCAGCCTGGCCTGGCCTCCTGTGGACGCGAGGGGTTGAAGAGCCGGGGAAGGGCGGGGTGGGGGCAGGAAGGGACACGCCCACGAGCACCTACTCTGAGCCCCCTCCTGCCTCACACGGGGGGGCCTGGGGGCTCCGCTGGAGGCGACAGCACCCCTGAGGGTGGGCCTGCTGGAGTCCTCTTCCTCCGATGGGTCTCCTCGGGCCTGGCTGAGGGCAGAGTTCAGGACGCGTCTGCCTGGGGGGCCAGCCTGGTCAGCGTGCCAAGCAGGAGGGTGGAGGCACAGCTGGGGGCCCTCATCGCCTGGAATCTGCAGCAGCCCGGGCTGGCTCCCAGGTGGATAATCCAGCCACCTCTCAGGAGGAAGCAGTCTGGCCTGCAGGGCTTCTCTCTGGAAACCCCTGTCCGCTCCTCTGGTTTGAGTCCATTTCTCTGTGGGTTTGGTGTCTGACAGGGGCTCCCTGCCCAGGTGTGGGGCGAAGCTGAGAAGCAGGAGCCTTTGGGGTAAGCCGGGATCTTTGAGGCGAACGGTCACATGCCAGGGCTCACTGCAGGGATGTGGCTCAGCCTAGCCCCTTTCCGCAGAATCACAACCCTGAGCGAGTCGTATCTGGTGACTCTGATTTAGAGAACGTTCGAGAACTGGAGAGGGGCTCACCCGGGGCCTCCGTCCCTGGGACGGCGTATTTGCCTGGTATGCGCTGCAAACCCAGCACCAGCATTGCAGCTTGTCCTGTTTTAAAATGAGGTCGGTTTATAAGGGCTGCAGTGGGGTGAACTTGAACTTGGTAGCTGCCGGCTGTTTTCAATCTCAGAAGCACGTAGTTACTGATTTCAGATTCTGGGGCTCGGGAACAGACCAGAGCTGAGCTTTGCTGGCTAAGGAAGGTCTGGGTCTGTCCGCCTGACCTGGGGCTGGCCTGAGAGGAGAGCCCATCGCCTGCCTCACGTGGCCAGGCATTGGCACCGCGCCCTGAGAGAAAGTGGGAAAGTGGCCCCGCAGAAGGAGGTGGAAATATACCCACAGTAAAACCTTGGAATTGTAGAGGTTAGCCCTAGTTGAGAAGATTGGAAAACACACCCTTCCACAGCAGAGCTATTGGGTCATCCTGGTTGTCGATATTCAGCCATTCAGTCGTGTCCGACTCTTTGTGACCCCATGGACTGCAGCATGCCACGCTTCCCTGTCCTTCACTGTCTCCCAGGGTTTGTTCAGACTCATGTCCACTGAGTTGACGATGCCATCCAGCCTGCCTTCCCCTGCTCTCGGTCTTTCCCATCATCAGAGTCTAATGAGGTGCCTCTTTGCGTCAGGTGCCCAAAGTGTTGGAGCTTCAGCATCAGTGCTTCCATTGAATATTCAGGGGTGATTTCCTTTAGGGTTGACTGGTTTGATCTCCTTGCAGTCCAGCAGGAATCTCAAGGGTCTTCTCTAGCACCACAATTTGAAAACATTCAGTTCTTCATTGCTCAGCCTTCTTTAGGTCCAACTCTCACGTCTGTACGTGACTACTGGGAAAACCATAGCTTTGACTCTGTGGACCTTTGTCGGCAAACTAAAGTGTCTGCTTTTTAACACACTGTCTAGGTTGGTCATAGCTTTTCTTCCAAAGAGCAAGCATCTTTTAATTCTATGGCTGCCGCCACCATCTGCAGTGATTTTGGAGCCCAAGAAAATAAATTCTCTCACTGTTTTCATGTTTTCCCCATCTGTTTGCCAAGAAGTGATGGGACCAGATGCCATGATTTTAGTTTTTTGAGTGTTGACTTTTAAGCCAGGTTTTTCACTCTCCTCTTTCACCTTCATCAAGGCTCTTTGTTCCTCTTCACCTTCTGCCGTTACAGTGGTATCATCTGCATATCTGACCAGCAAAGTGGATGCCTGCAGTGGAAAGAAGGCCATCGAGGCCTTGCGCTTGGACAAACCCTGGCTGGCTTATGTGGCAAGAGCCCGAGCGTGAGGCGTGGGGCCCTGCTGGGCCCGGCTCCCCTGGGGGGCGGGGCTTGGGCAGACAGGGCCTTTGCTGCTGCTCGCCTCTGCGTGTGCTCTTTGCGTGTGCGTGTTGAGTTGTGTCCGGTGCTGTAACCCTTTGGACTGTAGCTTGCCAGGCTCCTCTCTCAGATTTTTCAGGCTGCTGGTCTTTACTACTAAAATAAAACCTTCATTTTTCCACAGAGGAAGTG
This sequence comes from Oreotragus oreotragus, assembly GCA_006410675.1. Lineage (NCBI taxonomy): Eukaryota > Metazoa > Chordata > Mammalia > Artiodactyla > Bovidae > Oreotragus > Oreotragus oreotragus. Next base: position 106,521 of record SJYX01016888.1, read on the forward strand.
TCCCTGGGGTCACAAAAGGGTGGAGTGGTCTGGGGGCTGGACTGTGCTGGGAAGGAGGGGGCTATGGGCTGGAGACTCTCTCAGAAGCCCCATGACACCCATGGGCCCTGCCTGCAGCGGGACTGGAGGCCAGGAGAGGAGGCCTGTTTGGAGTTTCCTTAAAGCAGCCAACTACTCTCAGCCGTGCACGGGTCCCAGCCTCAGCCCCACCAGGAGCTCGTTGCCTCAGGGCTCATTGGCTGGGTCGGTGGGTGGCCGTGGCCGTGTGGGGCTCCAGAAACTGTCAGCAGCAGTGTTGATGACAGGGAGCCTGCCCGGCCAGGCGCGCACTCAGCCCGGGGGCCTGGGCGGGGCCTGGCCAATGAGGGCGACAAGAGGAGGAGCCAGGCTGGGCTCCCAGGGAGGGGCCCTGCACCGTCTCCAGCCCCTCCTACGGGGGACTCTCTGGCTGGCCCCAGGGTTACCCCCCACCCCAGGCCATTCAGGTCCCAGAGGTGGTGGGCTCACGCTGGGGTCACAGAGGCATCGCGGGCCGTGGGGCTGGACCAGCCTTTGTGCCCGGCGCTGCCCTGGGGCCCCAGGGGACGGACGGACAGTGGACACACCAGACAGGAGGGCGAGGGGTATGAGCGCCACCTCCCCACGTGCAGGACACGCTCGTCCCGCTGCGCCCCAGCTGGGCCCCAGTGTGGGCAGGATCCCGGGACGGCACTGCCTGCAGAGGGGCCCAGAGGCCGGCTCTGGCCTCGCCTGGCCACGCAGCACTGCTCTCCCTGTCCAGGTGCGAACACCTGCCTGCGCCCCCTCCGTAGGTGCCTTGAGGATGTGGCAGCTGGGAGAACCGGCCCCCCCAGCCCCCCAGAGAGGCGGTGCTCTGGGGATGGGCCTCTGTATTAGAGACCCCAGCCGCCGGGAGTGGCAGTCCTCCCACCCCAAGTCCTGCCAGGGTTGGGCCAGACTTGAGGTGGAAGGTGGGCAGAAGGCATCTGGGATTAGGTCCCAGCAAGGGATAGGCAGGGGTGGGCAGCTGGGTTTTTCCCAGTGGTGCCTGGGCAGACGGGCTGGATTGCCTGCCTCACTCCAGGTCCATTCAGGGTGACTGTAGACAGGGGGAAAGCAAACGCTAAGGACAGAGAGGGGAAGAGGCCTGTCACGAGCTGAGGACTGGCTCCAGCCACTGCAGAGCCCAGGAGGCCCGGGGCTGGAGACAGGGCCTCGGGGACATCTGCATGGGGCAGGTACCCGAGACCCCAGGTGGAGAGGGAGGGTTCCTTCCCGACAGACAGACTGCTCCTTCAGGCACCGGTGCCCCCAGGGAGGCTCTTCCCAGGAGCACCTCCCCCCCGGCCCAGGCAGCCATTCAGGACCTGCAGGGTAGACCGCAGCCCTCAGACCCGAGGAAAGTGTCTTAGAGGAAAGGGGCTGCAAACAGGAGGGAGGTGTCCATACGGACCAACAAAGTGCGCGGAAGCCACCGTGTCCTCGGGGGGTGAAGGGAGACGGAACTCGTGGATGTTATTAAAATTCGGTAGTAGGAATGAGTAATTAACGAAAGAGTGGCAAAATAAATTTCAAGAAATCTCCCCCAAAGGCAGAGAAGAGGAGACACAAGAAAATTAGAGGTTCTTCCAGGAAGCCCCGCGTCCAATTCAGAGTAACCCCAAGAGCAGAGAGTCCAGGGGTGCCTAGCGGACCTCACCCATCTGTCCCTCCTTCTGGCACCTGCATGCTGGCAGGGGAGGCCCCCCAGGAGGGGAGCAGAGTCCCAGCTGCAGTCAGGAGGCAGGTGGTTCAGAGCTCGCAGCACCACGGGAAGGACCATCACCGTCACCCCTGGGGATGGCTCCTCACCCACAGCCAGGCTTCTAGCCAGGCCGGGGGCCTGTGAAGACACTCGCAGACGGCCGAGACCAGCGGGACACCCCCCCCACTCCCCGCCCTTGCTGTTATTCTCAGGAAGCTCGTGGAGAATGGCCTCTTCTAGAGTCAGGGGAGAGAGGAGATGAAGGCTCTGAGGACGGGTGCAGGACGCACCGGGGAGAAGCGGGGCAGGAGGTGCCGGGCGTGTCCTGCGCTGCTGGGCTGGAGAGCGGCTGTCCAGACCGAGACAGGCGGGCAGAGGCTCGGGAGGGGCTGCCGCTGGGAGCAGGCAGCCCTCCAGCTTGTCTGAACATCCTGGGGAGGGTTGTGGTGCTCACTCCCGTCCGTGATGGCTTTGTAAGGAATCCAACAGGGAAGGAGTGGTGTCACTTTTTTTTTTTTTTTCTTTACTCTTCCCCCCTCTTTAGATAGGATAATTTCGACTGCATGCTTAGTTGCTAAGTTGTGTCTGACTCTTTGCAACCCCGTAAACGGTAGCTCACCAGGCTCCTCTGTCCATGGGAATCTCCAGGAAAGAATACTGGAGTGGGTTGCCATTCCCTTCTGCAGGGCATCTTCCTGACCAGGAATCAAACCCAGGTCTCCTGCATTGCAGGCGGATTCCTTACCGTCTGAGCCACCAGGGAGGCCCTAATTTCTGTTGATCTGTCTTCCAATTCCCTGAGTCTTTAATGTGCCGTCTCCAATCTACTGCCAAGCCCGATCGGTGGACTTCCCATTTCAGTTATGATCCTTCTACGCTTTGTATTGGAGACTTGCCATTTAGTTCTTCTGTGTTGTTGTGCTTTAGTCCAGCTCTTCTGCAGCCCCATGGACCGCGGCCGGCTGCCTCCTCCGTCCATGGGATCTCCCAGGCAGGAATACTAGAGGAGGTTGCCGCTTTCTTTTCTAGGGATCTTCCTGATCCAGGGATCGAACTCACATCTCCTGCATGGCAGGCGGATTCTTTACTGCTGAGCCATCAGGGGCTCCCGTTATTGTATGTAGTTTCATGTGATTTCCATTTCTACCTGTTTCATGAAGATCGCATTGTTCTGCAACTTTTCGAACATGATTTTCATTCATCCTTTGAACAGTTGTAATAGTTGTGCTAAGGTCTTTGCTAAATCCGACCTCTGAGCCGCCTTCAGGTCGCTTTCTGTCATGGGCTTTTCTGTGTTCTTCCCCCTTACCTATGGGTCGTACTTTCCTTTGTGATTTTTATATTATCTACTGAACATCGTGAATGATACGTTGTAGGGACTCTATTCTGTTACCTTCATCTGAAGAATGCTGAGTTGTTCTAGTGAGCAGGCAGTTTCTGATTACCTTGAGCTGGTGAGGGGGCATAACTTGGCATTCCATTCAGTCAGTTCAGTTCAGTCACTCAGTCGTGTCTGACTCTGTGACCCCATGGACTGCAGCACACGAGGCCTCCCTGTCCATCACCAACTCCTGCAGCTTGCTCAAGCTCTTGTCCATCAAGTCGGTGATGCCATCCAACCATCTCATCCTCTGTCATCCCCTTCTCCTCCTGCCTTCAATCTTTCCCAGCATCAGGGTCTTTTCCAGTGAGTCAGTTCTTTACATCAGGTGGCCAAAGTATTGGAGTTTCAGCTTTAGCATCAGTCCTTCCAATGAACACTCAGGACTGATCTCCTTTAGGATGGACTGGCTGGATCTCCTTGCCGTCCAGGGGACGCTCAAGAGTCTTCTCCGAAGCCACAGTTCAAAGCATCAGTTCTTCGGTGCTCAGCTTTCTGGCTTCCCTGGGGGCTCAGCCTGGAATGCTGGAGGCCCGGGTTTGATTCCTGGGTCGGGAAGATCCCCTGGAGAAGGAAATGGCAACCCACTCCAGTACTCTTGCCTGGAGAATCCCGTGGAAGGAGGAGCCTGGTAGGCTACAGTCCATGGGGTCGCAAAGGGTCAGACACGACTGAGCAACTTCACTTCACTTCACTTCACTTCAGCTTTCTTCATGGTCCACCTCACATCTGTACGTGACCCCTGGAAAACCGTAGCTTTGACTAGACGGACCTGTGTTAGGGTAGATCTTTATCTTGCAGAGGTTCAACCTACAAAGTGTCCCATGGACTTGCTGGGGCTTAGGGGCCTGGTTACGTGGTTGGGTTGGCAGCACGAGTCTACAGTGGGTCTCGCTCACTGTGGTCACTGGGATGGACCCCTGAGTGAGCGGCACCGCTTGATCACTCGCGCCTCTGATGAACTGTTGGCCCAGGGACAGCTGCCTCTGGGAGCTCTGGGGGTCCTGCATTCTCACCTGCACTTCTGGCCCCAACAGCCCCCTCCAGCTGGTGCCTGGGCCACAGACTCCTCTACTCAGCGGGAAGCTCTGCTCACCAGGCTCCAGGTCAGTGGTCTTAGCTGGGCTACTGCCACCAGCTGGGAACCGGCCCATCCCTCCCCAACCCTGGGCATCGCTCGATGGCAGAAAGCACATTTGTACGTGGCCTCTCGTCCAGAAGCTGGCCTGAAACACGTCTAGTGGACACTGTTTGCAGCGGGAGTTGCTCCGGCCTGGCACAAGTCTGGAGCAAATGGACAAGGCAGAGAAGCACCTGGAGTTCACGCCAGCTCAGCCAGGCTCTGCTCGTGGCTCCTGTGAAGACTCGGTGGAAACCCTCCGAGAGCTGTTTCCAGGCTCCCACCCTGAGCTCGGTCAGTCAGTGTAAGACTGGAGTCAGGAAACAGCCGCATCAGCCTGTTAGAGAGAAGCTCGACAGTAAACGTCCAAGGCTTGGGGGAGTGGTGGCCTGCAGGGCGGCGGAGCGGGCTGGGGAGCAGACGGCACAGAGGGCGGGTGGGGTCCCCTTGATCCAGGCCTGTGTCAGGACCCGGGTCTAAACAGAGGCGCTGCGACAGTCTCGTGATAGAAACCACACCTCACATGAGGACAAACTGGCCCGTTTCCCTAAGTGTGGGGGAAAAGTGCCTGTTGGCAGGAGCCTGTTGGCCACCTCTGAACGGCAGAGCTTTGTTGTCGGCCTGGATGGCTTAGAGCCGGCCGCGCCCGTGGGCAGGCTCCCGTAGTGAAGCTGCGGCCGCCCGAGCCCCTGCCTCCCAACCACAGAGGTGGGCCCTGCGTGGCTGCCCTTCCGCGTCTCTCCCTTGTGTGTGGAGCCTGCAGCCTGACTGCCCGTCTCCACTGGTCTCCAGCAGCTCCTGCATCTTCCCTGAGAATGGACCCTGGAGACCCTGAGGCGAAGCCTGCTGCCACTGACCCTGCCAGTGAGCCCGCTGGTGGTGAGTCCTGCGGGTGAGCGTGTGCCCCTTACGGCCCCAGGTCCAGCTGTGCAGTGCAGGGCGGGCCATGGGGTGGGTGTGTGGGGTCTCTGCACGGGGCAGGGGCACCAGGTGGGAGGCATCGGGGTTGTGCGGGCCTGGGGCCCGGAGAGCAGCCCCAGGTGTGGGCGGGGGCAGGCCGCTGGCTGCTGCCATGGCCTCCTGCCCGGGGGCCGTGGGCGCACCTCCCGTTGCCTGGGAAACGTGACCCCGAGGCCCCATGCTGGCCTGCCTGCTGGCCGCTTGCCTGATGACTAACACTGAAGGTCAGCCATGACTGGACAGAAGCTTCTGGGAGAAGGACGGAACCCGTGTGTGGGTGGAGCTGGGTGCGCAGGGGCAGGTGGATTTCTCTGGCGCCTTCACTGCACCCCACACCAAATACGGACACAAGGCATCTCACCCGTCTGGCCGAGAAGGCGGGAGCGGGGGACCGCCAGGTGTCTGAAGAGCAGGGGCACCCACACTGGCCCCCACGTGGCCCCGGGAGAGCTGAGGCTCTCAGCCCTGGGTTCTCCTCCAGAAACCCCGAACTCCCCTCGGGCCTCAGCCCTGGGTTCTCCTCCAGAAACCCCGAACTCCCCTCGGGCCACGTCTGTGGGCTCGGCGGGGCTCGCTCTCTGTGCGTCTGCTGTGTTTGGTGATGCGGGTGGGGCAGACGCAGGGCCACATGAAGTCTGATATAAAGTCCCCCACCCCAGAAAGAGACGCGACACGGGAGAGGAGACCAAGGCCGAGACCCCGTGTCCAGCTGGAGAGTGGCCCCCTTCCGCCACCCTGAGCATCCTGAGGGCCTGGCTCTGCTGGGCTGGGTCCCTGAGTGGGCGCACCATGGGAAGGGAGCCTCAACATATGAGCGAAAGGGCAGCGCCTCCAGCAGGCGATGTGGCGGAGCTCTCATCCAGCCTCTGTGCCCACACACCCAGGGGCATCTCCCTAGGGTCCTCTGAGGTACACGTCCTGCTCCAAGGGGGCACCAGCAGGTGCCTTTACACTAAACCTAGCAAGTGGGCTCCATTGCTGCCCAAGTGTCCTCAACAGGAGCACCAAGCTATTCCCTAGAGGCCCCCATTAGGTGACGTCTTTGGGACTTCAAGCCCACCCTGTTGGGAAAGGGGATAAGACACAGTCCCCCCATCAGACAGGGTCCCCCTGTCACACACGGTCCCTCCATCACGCACAGTCTCCATCACGCACAGTCCCCCCGTCACGCACCGTCCCCTTTCACACACAGTCCCCCCATCACACACTGTCTCCCCGTCACGCACAGTCCATGCACAGTCCCCCCATCACGCACAGCCCCCCCGTCACGCACAGTCCCGCCGTCACGCACTGTCCCCCCCATCACACACAGTCCCCATCACACACTGTCCCCCCATCACACACAGTCCCCCCGTCACGCACAGTCCCCCCATCACACAGTCCCCCCGTCACGCACAGTCCCCCCGTCACGCATAGTCCCCCCATCACACAGTCCCCCCGTCACGCACAGCCCCATCATGCACCATCCCCCGTCACGCACCATCCCCCGTGCACCGCCCCCGTCGCGCACCATCCCCCGTCACGCACCATCCCCCCGTCGCGCACCGCCCCCCGCAGGCCGAGCGCCCCGCAGCGTGAGGGCCGCCCCGTGCACCCAGGCTTCCGGCAGTCGCTGGAGCTCAGGCTCCCCGCGCGTCTTCTCACAGCGCGATAGCTCGTCTCCGTGCTGGGCACTGTCCCAGCGCTGAAGGGAGCAGGGTGTCTGTCCGGGTGCCCACGCGCCCGGCCTTTCTCTGAGCTCTGTGGCCTCAGAGTCCCCTTCCGTCCGCTCTGCACTGGCATCACCCCACACCGTGCCAAGCGGACCGGGGCCGCCGCTTCGTGTTTCCGCCTCAGGGGGACGTTTTCATCGCTGCAGCCTCTGTTTGCTGAGGGTTTTTATAGACACCTTTAACCTGCACGAGGACGTTCCTTCTCTTCCTAGTCTGCTGGTTTATATCTTCACTGTACCTAGAATTACTCCTCACAAGTTACTGCAGTTGCGTGAGACGCTGGGTCCGGGGAGCGGGCCGGGTGGCTTTCCTCCTGTGCTGCAGTGTGAGCAGGGCAGCCACGCCTTCCGTGATCAGCCGGCCTTGCTTTCCGGGACAGACCCCCCTGTGGCCTCTGGGGTTCCCCACGGCCCCTGTCTTCTCTGTGAGCCCGCGTCCTCAGGGCCTGTGGCTCAGGTCTCCCGTCTTTCTGTCCATCCGTCCGGCTCCCTGCGGAGTGGCTGCCGCCCTTTGCCCCTTGACTCGAGTGGCCTTGCAGGTGCAGCCACCTGGGCTCCTGCTCCCCTGGGTGTGGACTGATGGTCCTGAATCTGACTCCGAGATCCTGGCTAAGGGCCAGATGCTCCTCCTGCCTGGACTGGGGTGGGGGCACCCCAGGAGCACTGACCCCATTGGTGGGCCTCACACCCACCCTCCCCGGGCTCTAGGCCACAGCCCCTGATGGGAAAGAACCAGGTTTGTCCCCAGCTTCTCGGCGGGGCTGGCCAGGTGACAGCCCACACCTGTGCAGCAGAACTTCCAATGCAAGATGCGCTGGGCCTGCAGGCTCAGGCTGGGGCAGGGGGTGGAGGTGGGGTGGGTTGAGGGGGAGGTGCTGCGGAGGCTGGGGGGCTGTGGTGNGGCCACAGCCCCTGATGGGAAAGAACCAGGTTTGTCCCCAGCTTCTCGGCGGGGCTGGCCAGGTGACAGCCCACACCTGTGCAGCAGAACTTCCAATGCAAGATGCGCTGGGCCTGCAGGCTCAGGCTGGGGCAGGGGGTGGAGGTGGGGTGGGTTGAGGGGGAGGTGCTGCGGAGGCTGGGGGGCTGTGGTGAGGGGGAGGGCGTGGGGAGCGGGAACCCTGCTGGCAGGGCAGAGGGTGAGGGAGAGGCCCAGCAGGTAGGCAGCCAGGGGGCGCTGGTGGCCATGGACAGCTCAGAGCTGGTCCCCAGGCCCTGGCCTCAGAAGCGGCTTCCTTTCCCAAGCCCAGAGCAGGCAGTGGTGACCTTTTCCAGACAGCTGGCCCTCCTTGGCCCTAACCTGGGACCTGGCCTGAGGGCACCGACTCTTCCAGCTTGAGAGTGACTTGGACACCTGCCGCCCCGGGCAGCACTGGGCTGAGCAGGCGCCCACTCCAGGACCCCATGCCCCACTCTGCAGCAGGGGGCAGGGAAGCTTTGGGGCTTGGGCCTGGGTGGGACCCGCCAGGGGCAGGACAGGGCAGAGGGAAGATGGGGAGGCAGAGGCTGGGACCATGTAGGGCCTCAGCAGGGGCCAGAGGCCAGACAGTGGGCCATGGATGGGGGGGGTGCCCCCCAGCCGGGTCAATATCACAGGCCTCCCCACTCACATGGACCAGGGGCCCACTGGGGTGGGAATGCGAGTCCGGGCTCCCTGAGCTGAGCTGGAAGCCCCCCAGCGGGCACTGCGGGAAGCCCCCCTGCCTGGGGAGCAGGCCAGCCCTAGGGAGGGGCTGCAGGGCCGCGCTCCCCACCACACGCAGCCTCTCCACAGCCCTGCCCTGTCCCCCCAGGCCAGGACCCACGCCTGTTCCTGCGGATCCTGCAGACGCTGTGGTCCGCTCGAGACCTGTGCCAGGTGAGCTGCCTTGTCGGGTGTTCCGGGGGCCACATGAGGTTGGGGCTGGGAGACAAGGCCTGTTGGACGCATGGAGCAGGAGGAGAGGGCAGTACCCACCACCAGCCTGCGGGCAGCAGGGGGCACCTGGCGGGCCTCGCACTCTGCCTCCTCTGCCCGAAGGCCCAGAGGACAGCCGTGTGTGTCGTCTGGCTGGCAGGCAGCCAGGGTCTTCCATGGCTCTGGGCCCTGCACACTGGGTCCCACGGAGGCCCTGCAGGATGGCAGCTCTGCCTCAGCCCCCGGGTGGCACCAGTATTGGCCCTCAGCCGCTCCTCCCTGCACCGAGCTCCCTCGAAGCCCCAAGGAGTGAGGCTGCCCTGGTGTCCGGGGTGGGGGGGGGTGCGGTGCGGGAGCCACGCATGGCTGAGGGGCGTGCCCATCCTCTCAGGGCCAGCCTGGCCTCCCTGCCCCCACCCCCCCGCCGACCCCATGACCCCAGGGCTGGTGAGCTCCAAGAAGGCTATGGGCCTTCAGGGGAGGCCTGTCTGTGAGCCAGAGAGGTTCACGGGGCTTCCCAGGGCACCAGGCAGCCTTCTGTCTGGACAAGCCCCTGCGGGTCTCGGGCAGTTATCTGCCTGCCACCTTCCCCAACCCACGTAGGCCTGTGAACAGCCGGCTCTGGTTGTTAGCTGGAGAAATCCAGTGCTTCTGCAAAAGCCAGAAGCTTCTTGATTTGCCGATTCCGTGCCTGTGGCTTTGAGGGCGACTCAGGAAGCTGGGCCGCGGGGCTGAGGCCTGCCCGCCGAAACGTGCCTGCCTGTTGAGGGGCAGACTGCGTTTCCTGTGGGGTGGAGCTGAAGCAGCTGGGGGGAGCCACCTGTCTGTTCCCTGAGGCCGGGCGCCGCAGGGCCCCGCCTGGGCCGGGCCGGGGACTGGGAACGTGCGGTGAAACCCAGGTCTCCCTGGGGCGCCTCGGGCAGTTTCCACTTCCGGACCTATTTCCCGGGGGGAGTGCCCGCTTCCTGTGCGTCAGCGGTTTGGGCCGAGCCCCCTCCGGTTCCGCGACCCCGGGGGCCAGGGCGGCACGGCCCCCGCCCCGCCCCTCTGCAAGACTGAGCTCCGCCTCCAGCCGCTGGGCACCCCGGCAGGGGCCCGGGCGCCGCCGCTGCCGCCTCCCTCCCACCTCCGCCCGGGCTGTGCTCTCCGTGTGATGTCTCCGATTCTGCCGTCCTTCCTGCTGTCTGATTTTCGCTCTGTCTCCTTGACCAGCGTATTCTTCATTCCCGGAGAGGCGCGGGCCGTGTGTCGATGTCCCGGGGGCGCGGGCCAGTGTTGACGTCCCCGGCCGCCTTCCTGGCTGCGGAGGCGCCTGGCCCGCACCCTGGCTCCCGTGGTCGTTTGTGTGGATGCTCCGAGCCCCCTATTCGGGGCTGGTGTCCCACCGGGAGAGCACACGCTGGGCCCCTTCTCAGGGCCAGCACATGCTGCCCAGTGTTGTGAGACACGTGAGGCTTGAGGCCCAGCGGCGAGGCGGGGGTGGGGTCCCTGCAGGGCCTCAAGGGCTGGGCTGGGAGCACATGGGGGACACTGCCCTCCGGTCTCCAGGGTGGCGGCAGGAGGTGTGGCTGAGCCCTAGGGGGTTCAGACGAGCAGGGGGCCCTGGAAGCCAGCGCAGCCCAGGGCAGGGGCCTCAGGACAGAACGGGGTCACAGGGCTGACCCTGCAGGATTCCTGGGAGCTTTGCCCTGTGAGGAAAGAACTGGGACGCAACAGAGTCTGTGGTCTAGCCTTTCAGAGCGGGTCAGCCGGGACTAGGACAGGCAAACGGGGGCCAGTGCTGAGGCCCGGGGGTAGGAGGGGGCCAGGCGGGGGCCCTGAGAGCCCCCTGGGGGGAACCAGGGTGGGGACAGGTAGGGGAGGGCGGTGCTCCCCACGTGGGGCCCAGGCCTGCACTCTGGAGACTGCTGGGAGCGCTCACTCCTGGGCGCACCCCAGCCGCACGGGGCAGGAACCCGGCTGTGCTAACAGGCCCTCTGGTCCTGGTCCAAGCCCACTGCAGTCGGCAGGCCTCGCCTTCACTCCTGAATGTGGGTAGGAAGGAGGGGCTGTGCCCAGGTCCCAGCTGGCTGGGGTCAGGAAGGGGAGGGGGGCAGAAGGCGGGAAGGAGGGAGGGAGGAGTCAGCCGGAGCCTCAGAGCCAGGCCTGAAGGGCCGTCGGCGTGGACGCTGCGCCCAGCATGCCCAGGAGCGGGGCAAGGGGCCAGACGTGAGCCCGGGCTGAGGGGCCGCGTGCCTGGGGACGCCGGGCCTGGCGTGTGCGATCCCCCGACGGCCGCGGCCTCAGCTTGGGGCCACTGTGTCTTGTCCTGCACTTAGGGCTGCTTGCTCCTCTCTCGTAATTTCAGACGTGTCTGTTTTCTTCTTGTTACTCTTGGAGCTTTGATCGCCCCGCGGTGGGTGTTCCTCGTGAGTCCTGTGGTTTTCACAGGAGCGCATCTCAGCGCAGCTCGTCCTTTCTGGTGGCCAAGGGCCAGGCCCAGGGGCGTCCCCAGGACTGACCTCCTGAGCAAACACACAAGCCCCCTGGGGCCCTGCTCTGTGTGTCGGCACCCAAGGCAGGCTGGGGTCTCCCCTGTGCTCACTGTGCCTCGTGCCCCACAGACCTGTCCCTTCCCGGGGTTTTTACAGACAGAGCGTTCACATGATGCTTGAGGGAGAGTCCCCACTTCGTTCTCGAGAGCCCTGCTAAGTGGCCGGAGAACAGCGGCTTAAAGTCACAGAGATGTGAGTGGATGTGGCTGCAGGAGCATCCTGGGGAGCCCACCCAGGCCAGGGGCCACGGCCATGCCCCTGCTGAGACCTGCCACCCGACGGTGGCCCCTGAGCCCCGGGCTGAGCATGGCAGAGCTGTCTGTGGGGGAAAGGCTCACACAGACAGGAAGCGGGTGACGCCAGGGGCCTTGGGCCGAAAGAACACTTTCCCAGGTGAGAGCGTCGGAGGGTAGTGGGGCCCCAGGTGAGAGTGTCAGACGGCAGGGGGGCCCAGGTGAGAGCGTCAGAGGTCAGCTGGGCCCAGGTGAGAGCGTCAGAGGGCAGCGGGGCCCCAGGTGAGAGTGTCAGAGGGCAGGGGATCCCAGGTGAGAGCGTCAGAGGGCAGCGGGGCCCCAGGTGAGAGCGTCAGAGGGCAGGGGGACCCAGGTGAGAGCGTCAGACGGCAGGGGATCCCAGGTGAGAGCGTCAGAGGTCAGCGGGGCCCCAGGTGAGAGCGTCAGAGGGCAGGGGGTCCCAGGTGAGAGCGTCAGAGGGCAGGGGGTCCCAGGTGAGAGCGTCAGAGGGCAGGGGGGCCCAGGTGAGAGTGTCAGAGGGCAGGGGGGCCCCAGGTGAGAGTGTCAAACGGCAGGGGGGCCCCAGGTGAGAGCGTCAGAGTTCAGCGGGGCCCCAGGTGAGAGCATCAGAGGGCAGGGGGGCCCAGGTGAGAGCGTCAGAGGGCAGGGGGGCCCAGGTGAGAGCGTCAGAGGGCAGGGGGGCCCCAGGTGAGAGTGTCAAACGGCAGGGGATCCCAGGTGAGAGCGTCAGAGGTCAGCGGGGCCCCAGGTGAGAGCGTCAGAGGGCAGGGGGGCCCAGGTGAGAGTGTCAGACGGCAGCGGGGCCCAGGTGAGCGTCAGGGCAGGGGGCCCTGGCCTCGCTGATGGCCGCATCTCCACTGCTGAGTCTCGCGCTGGGGGAGTGAGATGCGGGCTTTGTCAGCAGGGCCCTGGGGAGCCCTTGGGGCTTCAGGGAGGTCTGCACTCTCTGGGCCACACCAGAGCAGATCCGGGCGTCCCAGGGCCCTCCACGATTGCACCGCAGGAGCCGGGCCTGCAGATCCCCCAGGGCGCAGCCGGGCCTGCAGACCCCCAGGGGGCAGCTCCTGTCTTGACACCTGGCCACGTGACGACCATGTCCACGATGGTCTCAGGGAAGGTGGGGGGTACTGCCTGCTCCTCGGGGGTCTTGGGGAAGTTCGGGGGGGGCTGCCCGCTCCTCGGGGGTCTCGGGGAAGGTGAAGGGGACTGCTCGCTCCTCGGGGGTCTCGGGGAAGGTGGGGGCACTGCCCGCTCCTCGGGGGTCTCGGGGAAGGTGGGGGCACTGCCCGCTCCTCGGGGGTCTCGGAGCAGGTGCGGGGGGACTGCCTGCTCCTCAGGGTCTCGGGGGAGGTGCCCGGCCGTTTCTGCTCCGGGTGAGAAGCAGTGTCTCTGCCTGACCCCTTCTCTAAGTGCTTTAGGTGGAGGGCCCTGTGTCTAGCAGCAGCAGGACGGGGGCCCTGGAAGCCGCTGCTCTGCAGGGCTTTTCGGGGGAAGGTGAGCGAGCCGACCCCAGCTGTCGAGGGTAGAGCCCCGGGCTGGCCAGGGAGCGGGGCCTGACCTCCAGAGGACGTGCCGCCTCCCATGCCCTTCCCAGGCCTCTGCGGGTCCGCATGGGAGAGTCCATCCGGGGGAGACCAGACACCTCAGAGGCTCCGTGGGCTCACAGGGCCCTCGAGGCAGCCTTCCTCCTGGCGACGCTCCGCACTCAGCCCCCTGACACCCTGGTCCCCGGACAGGGGCTTCCTGGGAAAAGCCTTTCTTTTTTGGGGCCTTGAGCGGGGGGTCTCTTCCTCCAGCCCCTGCCCTGGCCCGTGGCTGCCTGCACACCCTCTGTGGGGCTGGAGGTGAGGGGCTGGCCATGCCCAGGGGCCCGCTGGCCACGTGAAGCACGCCGTGACACTCGCTGTTGCCCTGGACTTGGGTGGTGGAGACACATCTGCTTATTTCGGTCGTTCAGCTCTTACGTGTCTCTAGAAAAGCAAACAAAAGTCACTTTCCAGTTTGGGTTTTTCTTTCCTCTTTCTTGTTAGGCCCACTGTCACGTCCCATGCATGCCACGCAGGCGGTCAGGGTGCAGAGGGGTGCCACCCAGCTTCTGGCCCGGGGGGTCAAGCCTGGCCTTCGCGGGACCGTCTGCCTGGCCGGCCCCTGTCCCCAGCCCCGGGGGGCAGCTCCCTTCTGGTGGGAGGGCTGGTGGTGAGGACTCACCACAGTGGCGCCTTGCATCTCCACAGCTCCGGGAGGAAGCCTGGAAGGGGTTCGCCACCCTGGACGACCCGCTCACCGCTCTCCTGGACATGCTGGACGCCAGACGGGGCTGCAGGGGCCGGGGCGCCTCGCTGGAGGCCTGGGTAGCCCGCGAGCTAGAGCGCTGGCTACAGGCACAGCCGCGCCCGGGGCCCGCCCAGGTGAGCCCCACCCTCTGCCCATGGCCTGTTCCCGAGTCGCACCCCTTCTCACCCTATCCAGCCCTCCACACAGGGCCCCACGCCCCCTGACCAGGCTCCGATGGTGGGTGGGGCTCAGAGCCTCCGACAGGCACGTGCCAGGCAGCCTCGACTCTCTTCTCTGTGCCCCTGCCCACCCGCAACATCCACCCACCAGCCTGAGGCTGCAGGTGCTGGCTGCCCCGCACCGGGCCCACCCAGGCCTCAAGCCCCCGGCCACAGCTGCCGCCTCCGCTGAGGTCGAGTCTGGGGTTTCCAGGGCGGCCGAGCACTGAAGCCGCTGCAGGCCCGTGCGGTCCGGCTCCTCACCGAGGGCCCCCCCAGCCTTGTGGAGCCGCTGATCAGCATCTTCCAGCTGCAGGACGCAGACCGGAGCCTCCTACTGGCGCACATCCACCAGCTGCACCAGGAGGGCAAGTTCAAAGAGGTGAGCAAGCCCTTCCCTGTGGCTCTGGGCTTCTCTTCCACGGGCCGGGCCTCCACGTGGGTCAGTGGGCTGGGTGAGAGCCAGGCTGGGTGTGAGACGCCCACTCTGGAAGTGTCCCTTCCACCATGGGGGCTCTGTGGGGGCTGCAGGTCTGGGGTGCAAGGGACCAGCCACCCCGGGACCAGCCCAGGTTCATGCCTGGTGTGAGGGTCCTGGGCGCCCCTCACACTGACCATCTGAGAGGTCTGGGCACAGCCCCCCACATCCTGCCTCGTCTACAGTACCTGCCAGGGTCCTTCCTTCCCAGGTGTCGGCAGGGGCGGGGGGGCAGGGATGGGAGATGCTCGCCACAGCCTCTGCCCACCCAGGCCACCCCGGGGCCCAGGCCAGACCCTGGGCCTGCTCTCTCCTCCTGCCCCTGCCCAGACTTACTCCTGCTCACCCGGCCCCTGTTGGCACAGCCTGGGGGCAGGGAGCCCGCGGATGGCCCCTCTGCTTGAGGACAGGCCCGCCTTACAGCCACGGCCGCAGCCACGATGGGCTGGAGGGCTGGCCACTTTGCTTCTGGGCCTCGGTGTGCAGCTGTCTGTAGAATGTCTGCCGTGGAGCCAGGGGCCTGCACTCGGGTGGGGTCCACCCGTGCCTGTTTGCTAGGCCACTCTGGACTGGGTCAGGGAAGTCGTGGGGACCCTGTGAGGGACAGACTCCCTCGGGCCCTGCCAGATCCCCGCTGTCACCATCCTGCCAGCCCCAGCCCCCCAACCCCGCCTGGGACCAGCCCTGGCACAAGTGTGGGTGCCATGCCAGCGAGGGCCCAGACTCTCAGCCAAGTCCGTCGGGTCGGGAGCTCCCAGTGCGTGTGATGCGTGTGGCTGCGGGCACGGAGGGCGGGTGTTTTGCTCCGCTGTAGGAGGCAGGGGCTGGCTCCCTCGGGCCCGGGGCGGGGGG
>SJYX01016888.1:123119-139226 GCA_006410675.1 Oreotragus oreotragus
GCGGGGGCGGCCAGCGGGGCCGCGGTGGGCTTAGTAGAGGACTTGGGGCGGGGGGAGGGGCTTTTGGAAGCTCGGTGGTTTTGCTGATTCTTCTGTGAGCAGAGCTGGTTCTCATTTAAGCCCAGAAGGTTCCGAGATGAAGAGGGAGCCCCGAGGTCGCGCTCTCGGTGTCCCAGGGCCGGCGGGTGCTCTGGCGGGGTTGGTGGGCGGGGCGGCGGCAGGATGAGCGGCGCGGGGCGGGGGCCGGGCGCCTGGCTGAGATCCCAGCGGCTGCAGCAGCAGCGGTGCGGGCGCCGGCTCGGAGGGGCCCTCTCCCTGGGAGATGAGTCCAGCGTACAGGGGTCCGGGGCTCGCCTCCGCCGCTGCCTCGTGGAGCCCAGAGACGAGCCCACACACCGGGGGACGGTGCTGCCGGCGCCCAGGAGGTCCCAGGCCCACCCCGCGCCCCCCTTCCCGACGGGGAGGCTCCTTGGAACGGAGGCGCGCGCCGAGTGGCGGGCGGAGGACGCGCGGGCACAACGCGACGGTGCGGGGCCAGCCTGGCGGCCGGGCTGCGGGGGAAGAGGCAGGCTGGTGTGTCGCGTCTCCTGTTACTCTCCGGGCTTTCAAAGAGCGTCTGGACGGCTGAATGCGCCTCCCTCGCGCTCCGAGGCAGGACTGGCACACAAAGAGCGCTCTTGTCCGGCGCAGGCCCCTCGTGCGAAGAAAGGCCATTGTCCCGAGCGGGCCGGCCCGGCAGGCGGTGCACGCTCCAGTGCCCGCGCCGCGCCGCCGAGGGGCCGCCTTCAGGCCTGTCCGCTCGGATTAGCGGGGACTCATGGCTTCATGCGCTGCGATATTTCATGTCGAGGGCGGCGGCGGGCTCTGGCTGCGTGAATGCCCGCTTTTGTCTGCTGAGTTATTTTATTTACGTTTTTTAAACAGCTTATCAAGGTAAAAAGATAGCTTTGCTTAAGAAAAAAAAAGAAAGAAAGAAAGAAAAGGCCCCTTGGCAGAAAGCCCATGGCGAGCAGTGGAGGTGGGAGGCAAGTCCTGGGGTCTGGGACCCGGGTCTGGGCACCTGCCCCGGCCCCTGCTGGCCCGCCAGGGTCCGGCGTGCCTGCCCTTCCCTCTGTTACTGCCCCAGCCCCTCCGGTCTTAGTTACTTTTTACCAAAGCTGCAGCTCTGGGGCCTGAGCTGGTTCCCACTGCCCCACCCTGACCCCGCCAGGGCAACCCTCTTCTCAGCAGCCAGCTCTGGGCTCCTGGGCCGAGGTCAGTGATGCCGGCAAGGTGCCGGGTGACCCAGCCCTGGTCTCGTCCCCTGCCCTCCTCCTACTGTAGCTGTCCAGCCTCGTCTGGGGCAAGTCCCGGGCCCCTGGGTCAGCAGGTGATTCCCCCAGCCTCAGAGCCTGTGTGACAGATGAGCCATGAGCAGCTTGGCCCAACAGAACCAAGGTGGGGCTTCCTGGAGGAGATGGTTCTGCTGCCAGCTCTCCCCCCAGTGACCGTCATGGCTGGGCAGCGCCGTCAGGGCACCCTCCCGTGTCTGCATAAGGCCACACGGCCCCCTTTTCGTCCTGTGCCCCCCACAGCCTCCAGGACACAGACCCCCCAGGGCTGGGGGGCAGAGAGGACCCTTCTCAGCCAGTCCCTGGGGGAGTCCATGACTTTCCAGCCCCGGTGCTCCGGCCACACCCTCATGTCCACGCAGGCCGCCTGGCCAAAAGAGGGCAGCCTGGGTGCACAGAGGGCTCCGCCAGGCCTGGTCAGGGGCCGGCTGCCGCGGGGGAAGCAGGCAGAGGAGAAGGGCGCCCAGACCCTCTGGGGGCGTCGTCCTGTGCCCAGGGGTGTGCACCCCTCACGGGCGGGCCTGACCACACACCTGGGTGGGTGGGGCCAGACTCCAAGCACTGCCTGCCCTGCTCCGCGGCCCCCACAGTCTGCCCTGCCGATGGGCACCACGTACCAGGGCCCTGACTGCAGGCCAGATCGGCCCAGTGGGCCCCTGGGCCTTGCTGTCTCCTGGGAGAGGGAGGGAGGGGGAGGCTGGGAGGAGAGAAAAGAGGGAGGAAAGGGGGGTGCGGCCGACAGAGAAGGGCCTGGGGCAGGCGGACTCTGCAGGCTGTCTTCCTGCTGCTCTGAGGGGCAGCGCCTGGCCTGCCCTTGCACCCACTGGACCGAGACCGCGGCCCTCACCCCAGGCTGCCCCTCCAGGCTGAGGCCGCTCCGGGGCTCAGAGGAGTCCTTGGATGGGGGTAGCCTGCTGAGGAGCCGGACCCTCAGGTGATGGAGGCCAGCTGCCCGGGAGGGTGGTGAGGTGTCAGGGGCTCCCCTTGCTGCCTCTGCCGTCCTCTCTCAGGCCACTGCCCGGGGCCTGGCCTGGAGTGTGGGAGGCTCCCAGGCCCCCAGCCCTCCCACCCACGGCCCTTCTCTAACCGCGGCCTGGCCTGACCGAGCCGGGTCCAGATGCTGGCCTTGCGGGAGCCTGGAAGCTGGGACGCTGGTGGTCGGGCTCTAACGGCCTGGGGTCTCAACGTGGGGTGCCCAGCGTGTGCACTCCGGCCTTCCTGGGCAGGTTCCAGAGCCCCCGCAACTTCCTGAGGGTCTTCTCCCCAGAAGAGGTCAGAGCATCCAGTGAGGCTTGCAGGGACGCCTGGGGAAGGAGCCCACCCTGGGACACCTGGCCCCGCCCCCAGCCCTGCACCGGCTCCTCCACCTGGGCCCGCCCCAGCCCCGCCCCCAGGCCTGCGTCCCCTTCCCTGGTCCACCACCTCCCCCATTTTTGCCTTTCCCCTCCCCCAAGCCCTGCACCCCTCTCCCCTGGCCCTGGGCCCCCCGGGGCCTGGCCCAGACTGAGCTCCTGGACTCCGGCCAGGCCGCAGGGCGCCGGGTCAGCGCCGCGCAGGGAGAGGCCCCCAGCCCCGCACCCCCGCCCCGCGATCCCGGCCTCTGCCGGAGCTGCCTTTCCCAGGCCGCTATTTTGGGCCTTTCTGTGAGCTGCGGGGGGCGGGGCCGGGCCTCCTGGCCAGTTATTTTTGCTCATAATGGGAGCGCGATGTATGGAAATTATTAATAGCAGCGCGGCCTGCGCTACGTGCGGGCACTCAGCACTTTGCTGAGTCCGGGGAGGGTCGCGCGCCCAGGACAGGCCAGACCGCGCAGCGCGCACCCTGCCCCATCCGAGGGGCTGCCTGCGAGCCCGTGGCTTCAGAGCCGCTTGTTCTATGGATCCCAGGGCAGCTCTCTGCNCCCTCCCACCCACGGCCCTTCTCTAACCGCGGCCTGGCCTGACCGAGCCGGGTCCAGATGCTGGCCTTGCGGGAGCCTGGAAGCTGGGACGCTGGTGGTCGGGCTCTAACGGCCTGGGGTCTCAACGTGGGGTGCCCAGCGTGTGCACTCCGGCCTTCCTGGGCAGGTTCCAGAGCCCCCGCAACTTCCTGAGGGTCTTCTCCCCAGAAGAGGTCAGAGCATCCAGTGAGGCTTGCAGGGACGCCTGGGGAAGGAGCCCACCCTGGGACACCTGGCCCCGCCCCCAGCCCTGCACCGGCTCCTCCACCTGGGCCCGCCCCAGCCCCGCCCCCAGGCCTGCGTCCCCTTCCCTGGTCCACCACCTCCCCCATTTTTGCCTTTCCCCTCCCCCAAGCCCTGCACCCCTCTCCCCTGGCCCTGGGCCCCCCGGGGCCTGGCCCAGACTGAGCTCCTGGACTCCGGCCAGGCCGCAGGGCGCCGGGTCAGCGCCGCGCAGGGAGAGGCCCCCAGCCCCGCACCCCCGCCCCGCGATCCCGGCCTCTGCCGGAGCTGCCTTTCCCAGGCCGCTATTTTGGGCCTTTCTGTGAGCTGCGGGGGGCGGGGCCGGGCCTCCTGGCCAGTTATTTTTGCTCATAATGGGAGCGCGATGTATGGAAATTATTAATAGCAGCGCGGCCTGCGCTACGTGCGGGCACTCAGCACTTTGCTGAGTCCGGGGAGGGTCGCGCGCCCAGGACAGGCCAGACCGCGCAGCGCGCACCCTGCCCCATCCGAGGGGCTGCCTGCGAGCCCGTGGCTTCAGAGCCGCTTGTTCTATGGATCCCAGGGCAGCTCTCTGCATGCCCCCGAGGCCCCGACCACCCGGCCTGCCGCCCTGGACCTGGGGTCAGTGCGCTCCATCCAACAGACTCTGAGTCGCTCTGGGGCGCACGCTGTGGCTAATGGAAAGTGCTCAGAGGTCCGGAGGAGCCCCGCAGGTCAGGGCTGCCGTCCTTCAGGCGTCCAGAGCACACAGAGCCCCACCAGTCCTCCCCGGGGGTGCCCAGCACGCTCCTGGGCCGGGGGTGGGGAGGAGCTCCCAGGAGCAGTGGGGAGAGTAGTCCACACCCCACCAGGCTCCGTGGGTGGGTGATGGGGGCCCTGCTCCTCCCTCCGTCTTCCACCCTCTCATCAGCAACCCCTGACCCAGGCCCCCTGCCCAGCAAGCACCTCGAGGCCCCATCTACGTTGAGCCCTAGCTGGGTGAGGGGGGACACAGGGGTCGTTCAAGCCACCCCACAGCACACATGGAGCCTGGCTAGGGACAGGGCCTTCCTGGTTCCAGGCCCCTCAGCCTGAGGCCATGTGGCTGGGACTGAATAGGCCCGGTGGCTGTCCCTGCAGTGATTGGAGGCAACTGGGGGCCGTGGGGAAGGGTGGTAGCCTCCTGTGCACACTCCTCTGCACACAGGCACTGCCTGTCCCCCTGGGCCCCGTGTAATCCAGGCCTTCTGTGTTTCCCAGGCCATCGTGCTGGGCATGAAGCTGCAGCTACAGACAGATCTCGACGTTGAGAAGGTGAGAGTCTTTCTCACCTACACTTTCTACACACAGCAGGGCTTGTGTGTAGATCAGATCATGTCCAGACCCCCAGAAGCATGGTTTAGGGAGGGTCCCCACCACTGAGCTGTGGGCTTTGCTCGCACAGGTGGAGCTGAGGTGCTGGAGGGCAGGAGTCACACGTGACCACCTGATTACGTGAGATGGGGCAGGGAGGGGCCAGTGAGTGCCTGTGCGCTGTCCCCAGGCGCTGGCATAGCATGCTCAGAAAGAGGCCAGTCACTAGGGGCATTCCACGCCATCTTCTGCTCTGGGGTGGCCTGAAGGGTTCTCAGGAATGGGAGCGCCCATGAGGACCGCGCCCCTGGAGCCCTGTCCTGGCAGATGGGCCCACGTCCTGTCTGGTCTCCAGACAGCCTGGCCTATGTGACCACGTGGCGGAGGGGAGGGCAGGTGAGGAGACTTCGGCGGGACCACTGGGAGGGGACCTTTTGAGATCTGGTTCTTTGAAGGGGAGTGGCCAGTATCTCCCAAGGCCCAATACCATGCCCAGGTGCTCCCTTGGGGCCTCCTAGGGGCTTGGGCAGCTTAGGGGGTCTTGTGAGTGTGCACCAGGCCACGTGCCAGTGCCATCTTGACACAACAGGCATTTCTGGGCCACCAGGGCCACGGCCGGTGGTTGATCTCCACCCTGCCCCTCCTCCTCAGCCCACAGCTCACCCCCCGGCTCAGGGACAGCAGGGCCCCCCCAGGAGCCCCCAGGCCTGTTTGAGCCTCTAATCGTTCATGGTGGAGATGAGGGAGACAACAGAGCCCCCCAGGGATGGCCTAAGGAGCAGCAGGGCCTGTGTGTGCATGTGTGTGTGAGCATGGGTGTGTGTGTACACACGTGGGTGTCTGTTTACATGGGTATGGTGCTCATGGATGTCTGTGTGTGCACACGGATGGGGGGTGTGCACGTGCCCTGGGGAGGGTGTGTACACACATGGATGTGTGTGAGTGTGCATGTGTGCGTGCACTGGGTGTGTGTGTGAATACACATGGATGTGTGTGCAGGGGCCCTGGCATGGGGCACAGCTCGGAGCAGGGGGTGGGCCTTCACGAGGCCTTCAGACACGTGGCTGGGCCCCTGAGCTCCCCAGGGGAGGCGAGTTGTGCAGACCGGCCTCTGGGCCCTTTGGCGCTGACGCCCTGGCCACTCCCTGTGCTGGGCTGCAGGTGTGTCTGGGTCTTGGCTGCGACGGAGCCGCGGCCTGAGGGGGTGTCTCCCCGCAGATGTGTGTGCCCCTGCTCCTGCAGGACAAGGTGGACCTTGCAGAGCGCTACGTGGATGGCTCGCCCCTCCTCCAGCAGAGGCTGCTGGCCCTCATGGACTCCTGGTGCCAGCCCAGCTTTGACATCAGGGTCGTCGCCAGGTGAGCTCCACGGGGCCCAGGGTAGGGGTGGGGCTCGACGGGCAGCAGGCCCATGGGGGACCCGCCACACACCCAGCCTGCCCTCACCCACCTGCGTCCCAGCCAGTCAGCAAGGGGCCTGCTTCCAGAGCCAGGGCCTGACTCCGGCAGCCGTGGTCAGAGAGATTTAACTGCTCTGAGTCAAACAGGAGTGCTCCCTGGGGGCCCTTTGCTCACACAGTCCTGAGCTCGCACCTCTTATCCAGGCACTGGCTCCTTCCTTCCTCCCTTCATCTAATTAATCTGTCTGGAGTGTTGGCAGTTACAGAGAAAAGGCTGCATGCCAGCAGGGAGCCCCCGTGTGTGTGTGTGCTCACGTGTGTGAGTGTGCACACACATGAGTGTGCATGTGCATGTGTGTGACTGCACGCACGTGCTCATGTGTGTGAGTGTGCACACGTGTGCACGTGTGTGACAATGCACATGAGTGCATGTTCGTGACAATGTGTGTGCACATGAGTATGCGCACGTATGTGCATGTGAGTGCGCACATGAGTGTGTGCACGCGTGTGTGAGTGCACACGAGTGCATGTGCGCACACGTGTGAGTCCACACACGAGTGTGCATGCGCACGTGTGCACGTGAGTGCACACACGAGTGTGCATGTGTGTGACAATGCACGCACATATGAGTGTGCACATGTGTGCGCACACACGAGTGTGCGTGTGCATGTGAGTGCGCACACATGAGTGCGCACACGTGCGTGTGTGAGTGCACATGAGTGCATGTGCGCACGTGTGCGTGTGTGAGTGCACGTGTGTGGGTGCACACATATGAGTGTGTGTGCACGTGCACGTGTGTGCGCACACACATATGAGTGTGCCTGCGTGTGCATGTGTGTGTGCCTGCATGTGTCTGTGCCTGTGTGTGTGTGTCTGTGTGTATGAGAGACGCAGGGTGTCACCTTTGCGTGGGCATCTGGAAGAAGGCTTCTTTCCACCTCCCTGGGAGTGGGTGAGGGGAAGCGGTGCTGAGGCTGCCCAGGCTCCCTGGGCACCTGTCCGTCAGCAGGCGGCAGCGTTGGTCTCACGTCCAGGTGCCCTGTCCTAGCACCACACAGCCCTGACCCTCTCACTTGAGAGTCAGGCCGCGGGCTCTGGTGGCAGGTCTCCCCGGGCCCTCCCTCCCCTGGAGCCATGGGCAAGCACAGTCCCATTTCTCGGCTCGTTTTCCCACCCATAAAGTGGGGCTGATTCTCCAGCGGTGCCGTGGCCTCAGCTCCTACGGGATGGACGAAGCAGCAGGCCAGACGCACGCACGTGACTGCCATTGCGCTCCTTCTGTGTCAGAAAGGAGAGAGAAGCGGCTGGAGCAATATGTGTGCGCAGAAGGGGAGGGAGGGAGACACAGGCAGAAAGCGGGAGGATCCTCAGGCTTAGAGTTAACTGCAGATATCAGCTTAAATTAATGATTTTTTAAAAGATGGTCTCATTCTGTGCCCTGAAAGGGTTTAGAAGCCGTGACACCCTGTAGGAATGAGCACATCCAGCAACGAGATCTTGGCTCCTAGAGATCATTCTCCACTAAAAGAAACAAGGGCTCTGTGGGGGAGAGGCTAAGAATGAAAGCAGTAATAGAGTATAAAAGACGGTAACAGAGCACAGTCACTTGGATTTGTAAACCCGCATGTGTCTTGGCTCAGATGGCTTCACTAGCGAATCCTTCAAATGTTTAAGGAAGAGACCGTACCAGTCTGACAAAAATTCTTTCAGAGACTATAAAAAAAAGAGCACATCCCACCATGTTCTATGCAGAAAGATGGGGAGGAAAGCTTTCCTTTACACTGTTGTGCCAGCTAATACACGGAAAGGAACAATCAAGTTCAGAATAGCCATCTTGTAACTCCCAATAAGATGACTGATTTAGGCACAGATCGTAAAGAGATGTTAAGACAGGAAGATACAAACACAGATCGCCCGTATCGGAAATGAAAGGAATAGCGTCACTACAGACGCCACAGGCGGTGAGGGATAACAAGTGTTTGCAGCAGTGCAAGTATGTTTGACACCTTGGATGTCATGGACCAGGTTCTTGCAAAACCAAACAATGGAAAGTTTGAGCAGTCCTTTGCAGTTGTTCAGTCACTCAGTTGCGTCCAGCCCTTCGCAACACCGTGGACTACAGCACGCCAGGCATCCCTGTCCTTCACCATTCGATTGGATAAACTGAATTGGTAGTTTAAAACTTCACCACAAAAAAATTTTAGGCTAAGATGGCTTCACTAGTGAATTCCTTCAAACATTTAAGGGAGAGAGCATATTAATTTTACAAAAATTTTTTTCAGAGACTATAAAAGGAAAGAGCATATCCCAGTATGTTTTATCAGCTAGTTTAAGCCTTGGTACTAAAACTTGAAAAGGACATTAGGAGAAAGAAAAGTTACAGTCCAGTGCGTCTCGTGAGCACAGATGCAAAAATACTAAAAGAAAATTATCAGTCAAATTAGTTGACATGTTAAAGTGTTAATCATACATCTGATAAAGGACTGTTATCCAAAAATACAGAAAGTTCTCTTAAAACTCAGCAGTAAGAAAACAAACAACCTGATTTAAAAGATGGACCAAATCCCAAATAGACGCCTCACCGGAGAAGATACACAGATGATGCATAAGCCCGTGAGAAGATGCTGTACATCATATGTCATCAGAGCAATGCAAATTGAATCATGAACATGCACCCCATTAGAATGCACAGAAGCTGACCACGCACCCCTGGTAGCATGCACAGAAGCTGACACCACGCACCCCATTAGAATGCACAGAAGCTGACACCACGCACCCCATTAGAATGCACAGAAGCTGACGTCACCGAGTGTTGGTGAGGACATGGAGCAACAGAAACTCATCACCGCAGGTGGGGGTGCAAAACAGTGCGGCCACTTTGCAGACAGTTTGGTGGTTTCTTACAAAAGTAAGCGCGTTCTCATGTCATACCAAGCCACCGTGTTCCTTGGTATTTACCCAAAGGCACTGAAAAGCCCTGTCCACACAAAAGATTGCACGTGAGTGCTCATAGCAACACTATTCATGGCTGCCAAGGCCTGGAGGGAAACCAAGGTGCCCTCCAGTAGCTGACGTGCGGGCTGAGTCTCTCCAGTCGCGCCCGACTCTGTGTGACCCCGTGGACTGTGGCCCACCAGGCCCCTCTGTCTACGGGCTTCTCCAGGCAGGAACGCTGGAGTGGGTCGCCATGCCCTCCTCCAGGGGATCTTCCCCACCCAGGGATCAAACTCACATCTCTTACATCTCCTGCATTAGCAGGCAGGTTCTTCACCACGAGCGCCACCTAAGAAACCCCCAGTAGCTGGAGGATTAAGTAAACTGTGGTCCAGCAAGACAGCTGAATACTGTTCAGAGCTAGGACATGTGCCATTAAGTCGTGAAAGGATACAGGGGAAGCTTAGATGAAGATTACAAAGTGAGAGGAGAGTCCTGCTGCGTGACAATCTGGAAGAGGGGCCAAACTGCAGAGACAATTAGAGGATGTGGCTTGTGGCTGCCGCTGGGCTCGCAGGTGTGCATGTACGCCTGCCTCCGCCCGGCGTGCCCGCGCACGCGCCTCCCCCTGGCCTGCCTGTCCCGCTGCTCTGTCTGTGTTGCCTGTCTGGCCGCTGTGGCCTTGCAGCAGCCCTGAGTCAGACAGGGGAGCCTCCCATGCTTTTTTCCTCCCTCAAAGTCGTTCTTGTCTTATTCTGGACCCTCTGCATTTGTATATGGATTTCGAAATCAGTTTGTCAGTTTCTACCCCAAAAAGCTGCCTGTGCAGAGGGACCCAGTCAGGGCTCGGGGACCTCTGGCAGCCTGCCTGGAGCCCAGAGGAAGTAGAAGGTAAGTATGAAAGCAGTAACTGAGAGCTTCAGAGAGATCTCGTGTCCAGAATATACTCCCCAGCTGTGCAGAGAGTGCCTTCGGGACTCAGAACAGACTTGTCCATAGAAACGTGACGGCAGGACGGGACTGAAACTCTCAGTAAAATATTCGGAAGGTAAACCTGAAGATTCTTCCTAGCCTTTCCAAAGATGGAAAATCAGAGAGGAAGGGTTTTTTTACTTAAAAAAAAAAAAAAAAAAGCCAAAAGATTCTGTCAAGAACACCCAGCATCCAAATAATGGGGATTCCAGAAAGAAAGAGGGAAATGTGGAGGAATTCACTCCAGACACAGTCCTGAGAGGATGGGGAGAGACCCACACCAAGGACCAGGACCTTGACCCTTCAGAAAGAGCAGGAGTCGGGCCCTGGGTTCCTGGAGCAGCGAATGCCCAGTGCAAGGGGAGAGTTGCTTCAGACTATCAGCCCTCCAGTCCAATGTGAGTTGAAGGGCACTATCCCCAGGTCCATTCCTGGCTTCTAGGAGCTGCCCGCAGAGTCACTTTGCCATAGCCTGGAGGCAGGAGGGGTGCAGTGCGACCCAAACAGGGAGGGGCTGTCCCCTTTGCGGTGGGGAGGGGAGTGACTCGTCCTCAGGACAGGCGGCCAAGGCAGCAATCAGACCAGCAAGCGTGAACCCACCAGCAGCCATACTTGCGTGGCTATAATTCTGTGAGAGCAGCTGGTGCCCGGCGAACTGGACCAAGGGTGCTGCTGCCTGGGGAGGGGGCCTCCCATGGTGAGGCCTCTGCGCAGAGTGCCTGGAGCTGCATCCTCCAGACGTCGCAGTGCAAGATGGTTCTTGGAAGCACAGGGCAGATCTGAGCCTGTCAGAATTGCTGAGCAGGCGACTGTGATGGGCTGCCTTCCTCTGAGCCTTGTAGGAAAACTTGGCTTCTGAACCGTGCACACGTATGATGCTGATGAAAATTAAGACCTTGCAGTGCATCAGCCGAGAGAAAGCAGTGCCAACCAGAACCGCGTGTCTCCCGCAGGCGGTACCCACAGGTGACCCTGCGGCTGGAGAGGCTGAGCCCCAGAGCCCTGGGCCGGCAGGTGCTGCGGCTGCTGGAGCAGTACCGCCTGGACCCCGGTGAGTGAGCCCCCCACACTGCTCGGGGGCAGGAGCTGGGTGGGCGCTGCTGGGGTTCCGGGGCCCACCGCCCCCCAGCGTTCGGTCTGGTTGGTGTCTGTTCCGGTCTCTGCTGCCCTTAGCAGCCTCTCTGCCCTCCTGGGCTGCCCCCGGGGAGTCTGGGCCTCGTGGGTGAGGACCACCGAGCCTGCACAGCGGCTCCACCCCTCCCCCACAGCGAGCGCAGCACCCTCGTCCTGCGTCTCAAGGAGGCAGACTTACTGAGACCGTGGAAGCTCTTCTCGCTTCCGGTCTGTGAGTGTTCGTCGAAAACGGAGGTGGAATCATGTCAGGCCCCCTTTTTGCACGTCTTGGGGAGATGCCGTGCGTTTCCCCTTCTGGTCTGTCACTGTGGTGGATTGCATGGACTGACTGCGTAGCGTTAGGTGACCCTCGGGCGCCTGCCATGGCCGCGTTTCCGCCAGGTTGCATTGCCGTCTCCTCTACCAGGTCTGGCTTGCCAACCTTGCTTTAGCTTAAAGGACTCTGCATCTGTGTCCGTAGCTGACGCTGGACTCAGACTTCATCTTCCTGAGATGTCTGTTTCCGGCTTTGTGTACAAGGTGACGCTGGCCTCTGAAAGCACAGTGGATGTCCTTTCTTTTCACGGAGGATGTTTGTAAAAGTTGGAATTCGTTCTTCCTGAGAAGTTTGGTGGAAATGACCTGTGAATCTCGATTGCCTTTCCATATGGAAACAGGACTCTTGACTCAGCTGTGGTTTTTTCAAGGACCTTGTTTCACTTATGGTTCCAAATGTACTGCCGTAAGGTGTCCCTAGTGAAGTAACATTCTGCTGTGTGTTTATAACGTAGCTTCTTTGTGTATCCACCTGTGGATAAACACTCAGGTGGTTTCCATGCCTCTGCTGTTGTGGATGCGGCTGCAGTCAATGTAGGGGTGCAGATATCTCTTCGAGGTTTTGGTTCCATAGCCTGTGAATAAACACCCAGAAGTGGAACGGCTGGATCGTATGGTAGTTCCATCTTTAATTTTTGTGAGGAAACTCCGCAGTGTTTTCCACAGTGGCTGCCGTGATTTGCATTCCCACCAACAGTGCACAGCGGGGCTTCCCTGCTGGTGCAGGGGTTAAGACTCTGCACTTCCACCGCAGAAGGCACAGCTTTGATCCCTGGTAGAAGAACTATGATCCTGTAGGCTGAGCAGCCAAAAACACAAAAGCACAAGGACTCCCCTCTCCCCACATCCTCACCAGCGTTTGTTGTTCGTTGGTGTTGATGTGGCGGTTCTGACAGTTGTGAGGTGGTGCCTCTTTGTATTTTGACTTGCGTTCCCCTGGAGGTTAGGGATGTTGAACATCTTTTCTTGGCCTGTTGGCCATCTCTGTATCTTCCTTGGGAAAATGTCTCTTTAGTGCCTCTGCTTGTTTTTAAAATTCAGATTATTGGGGCTTTTTTTGCTACTAAATTCTGTGAGTTCTTCACATAGTTTGACTATCAGCCTCTTATCTATACATAGTTTGCAGATACTTTCTCTCACTCCAGAGGTTTCCTTTCATTTGGTGGCTACTGATTCTGTTGCCCTGATTTTGGTGTTTTTGATCCTGCTAGTTGTATGCCCTGCTCCACCCACAACACTGAATCTTAGGCCTTCTTTCTTCTTGAGTATATACCCCAAGTTTCAGCATGTATTACTTTTATTATTGTTCAGCTCAAGATTTAATGTCCATTATAATTTTTTTCTTTTACCTATAAAGGAACTAGCAGTGTGTTTGTAATTTCCAGGCTGTGACATTTTTGGTTCTCCCTTCATCTCACTGTGATTAGAGGCCATGCTTGCTGTGATGTCAGCCCTCTGGCTGGGTTGAAATGTGTTGTTGAGAAGAAATCTAGCTTCTCACCTTTGGAAGCAGTCTCTCCTCCTCTGGACACTTTCAGTATCTTCTCTTTGTCTTTGGTGTTCTGCAGTTTCACTGTGAGGAGACTCATTGGAGGTCTCTCTTCATTGTTTTTACTTGGGATTTATGGGACTTCGGGATCTATGGACCGGTGTCTTCGATCCGTCCTGGGAGTCTTCGGTCATCATCTCTTTTGGACATCGCCTGCGCCCCCTTCCTTGCTCAGGTCTCTTCTCCGCATGTGTGTTGAGTCCGCGCTGTTTTCGCCGTGTGGCTGCCCTCCTGGTGTGGGCCTCTGAGTGGGCAGACCCTGTGCCCCCTGTGGGAGGACAGCCAGACATCGTGCAGGCCCCTCTGCCCTGAGTGCCCCCAGCCCTCTCTTCCGGGGCCTGGATCTGGGTGGAGCCCCAGGCATCTGGCAGAGGCAGCAGGACCCGCCCGAGATGGCTGGCCGAGTCTGGCTCACCTGCACCTTTTCCTTTAAAAGCTCTGTTTTCCAGAGGAGCATGTGGGTTACGATGAACCAGGCAGTTCGCAGTTCGGAGAAGGCCTGAGGGTGATACTGTATCCATAGGCTTTTGACAAAGTACCTTATTGGCAAAATGAGGTATAACATTGTAGAAACTTCAGGAAAGCTGGTTTCTGTCTCCACTGGAGGGAGACTTAATTCTGCAACACTTCTGGCTGCCTTTTTTCCCCCTTCCTGACCATCCCCTCCTGCTGCAAGCAATTCATTCATCCATCCCTTCCTCCTGCAGTCTTGTCCTCAGCAGCCTGTGGGGCACGGGTCTGGAGCCCTTGGCATCCTGCATTCCTGCCCCGGCTGGAAAGGGGAGAGAAGGCTGCCGGGAGGTGGGCAGGCCCTGGCCCCAGGCAGCCCTGACCTCTGTACTCTTGGACAGCGCCCCTGCAGTGAGGGTGCTCCCCAAGCTGGTTGCAGGGTGCTGGCTGGGGCGGCCACACCCCTCCAGAACAGGGAGTCCTGGTCAGGGTCTGGTGGAGGCCTGCAGGTAGGCAGGCTCTGTCGTCAGCACCCCCGCTAGACCACCAGGCTTCGAGGACAGCTTGCCCCAGGAGGGAGAAGCAGCAGCTGGTAGGAGGACAGGGGGTGAGTGGACAGTGGGCACCCTTCCCAGGCCCCCTTGGACTCTGAACAGAATGTGAAAGTGAAGCTGACAGGTCAGCATAGTTTGTAAACACGGAGCAAGACAAGCCCCTTTCTTAAGAAACTCATGTTGGGGCGTGGGGAGAAACAAAAGCTCCAGCTGCCTGGAAAAAATGCAGGGAAGCCCCAAGACGTGGCAGTCCAGGAGACCCCAAGGGAGGGCAGGCCGGGGGCGCCGATGCCTGGCCCGGGGCGGGGCGCCTTCCTTTACAGCCAGAGTGAAGGCCTCTTGCGAGGAATGTGCTGGGTTGGGGTGGGGGGCAGGAAGACAGCGGGAGCCCCCCAGCCGCAGCCCGGCCAAAGCCCACCCTCTCTTTCAGCCCTGTGTCCCAACGTGGCCGCGCAGCAGCGCCTGGCTGCCCTGCGGTACCTGTGTTACAAGCGGCTGGTGGAGGTGCGTGGCCCAGGGCAGGGTGGAGGGAGCTCTGAGCGAGGCCTACTCTCTGCTCCCGGAGCTGCTGATAGAAAAGCTCACACTGGTGTCCACTATTGCAGAGAAGCATGTCCCAGGAGAGCTGGGCTGAGCTGGTGCAGGTGAGCTCGGAGGTCCTGGCACATGATGACCCCCTGTGGGGCAGGGTGGGACACAGTTGGAACCGCCAAGAGTCCAGGATCTGCCTTCCCTCCCGCCCGTGGACAGAGCTCCCAGGTGCTAGAGGGAGAGAGGTTCACCAAGAGAAAATTCTGGACTGTCCTCAGGCACCCTGCTTACCATGGCTCTGTGATCCGAGGCCTGGGGCGCCCACAGACCCTGAGAAGGAGGCAGCTGCCCCTTGGGGTGATATGGGGACACAGAGGGCCGGACCAAAGGTCCAGTCCCAGGCCAAGGACTGCCATCCCCTCAGGATACTGGCCTGCAGCCTGTGTCCCCATTCCTGAGCTAGAGGCTGGGGTCATCATGGTGTAGAACCGTCCCCAGCTCCGGGCAAAGAGGCCTGGGAGGAAGGTGGGCTCTTGGGGGGAGTGGGGGGCTGGGGGGCCATGTGCGGGGCACTCCGCAGTGGTCAGGAACCAGGGACCTCCCTGCTGAGCACCCATGCAGGGTCTGCCAGTGGAGGGCGGTGCTGAGCCACCCTGCCCCTGCCCTCCCCCCAGCCCGAGTGACCAGCGGGGCTGGTGAGTCATCAGAGAGGAACGCGGACCCCCGGGCAAGGCCCGGAAGGCCGGTCCCCCCTGGGTGCCAAGGCCGAGCCGGCCGGAAGGGCAGCGGACATCCTGAAGAATGTGGAGGGTTTCCACATATTGTCGTCCACGTGGGAACCCACAGCCTGCGGGAAGCGGCCGCCGAGGCTGCTGGGGACAGAGCCGTGTGGGGAAGTGGCCCCGCCTGCCGGCCGCCAGGGTCCCTCAAAAGGGTGGAGTCCACAGCGGCCTGTGGCCCTGGGGAGCCCCCACCCCCACCAGGACCTCTGTAGGCCGTGTGGGCCTTCAGACAGATGGACAAACAGACAGGACTCATGGCCTCATGACCCCTCTCACGGCCTCGGCCTCCCTGAAGACAGGTGGAGGCCCTGCGGCCTCCCCGCCCCCAGCACAGTGGTGCCGAGGCTGGGGGGTGAGCAGGTGTGCAGGGGAGATGCAGGCGGAGAGCAGGGCCAGGGAGAGGGCCCCCGGGAGGCGGCGCTGGTCCAGGCCAGCTCGGTCTCCATGAGCCTCAGCCATGGGGACTGCTGGTTTCCAGAGGAAAGCCTCCTCCTTATGAAGGGCTTCAGGGCCTGAGTGGGGGTCGGGACCAGGTGTGAGGGCAGGTGGGGGCCCGGGTCTGAGGAGGGGTCGGGACCGGGTGTGAGGGGGAGTTGGGCCCGGGTATGAGGGGGAGATGGGGGCCAGGTCTGAGGGGAGGTCAGGGCCCAGGTCTGAGGC
>SJYX01016888.1:139915-162261 GCA_006410675.1 Oreotragus oreotragus
GGGTCTGAGGAGGGGTCGGGACCGGGTGTGAGGGGGAGTTGGGCCCGGGTATGAGGGGGAGATGGGGGCCAGGTCTGAGGGGAGGTCAGGGCCCAGGTCTGAGGGGGGGGTTGGGACCCGGGTCTGAGGGGGGTGGGGGCCGGGTCTGAGGGGGGTCTTGGCCTGGAGGCTGACAGGATGGGCCCACCTGAACCCCGTCCTCCAGGGCCTGCTGGGGCAGGACGGGTGCCTGCAGGAGCAGCTGCTACAGCTGCTGGCCTCTCAGGGAGATGTGGCCATGGCCGCCCAGTGTGCCCTGGACCTCTCGTTGCCTGAGGAGCGACTCCCAGCCACAGTAGTGGCCGAAATGAGCCAACTCAAGCTCCAGGAGAGGTGAGCATCCCCCAGGCTCCGGGGGAGGGGGACCAGAAGGAGGGCACGCCCTTGGGCCCCTACCCTCGGAAAGTGACTGGGGGCTGGGAGTGAGAAGTAGGGAGGGCCGAGGAGGGGCTCAGGGCACGTGAGCGGCCTGCAGACACAGGCAGGACCTGCCCCTCCTCAGGTTCCAGCAAAGGCCCAGCAGCTGGGTGCCTCAGCCGGGCCACATAGCCCCAGGAGAGAACCCGGAGGAGCCTGGGGACCTGGCCCGTCCCAGTGTGCGAGGGCAGAGGCGTGGGAAGCAGACCCCGGAGGCCCCGGGCACATACCGGCCTTGAGGGCTGCCCTGGCCCTGCAGCCAGCTCTAGATGTACAGGGGGGCAGCAGGGGCTCTGCAGCTCTGTTCCTCCCCAGGACGGCCAAGGCACCTTCAGAGGACAGGCGGGCTGACTACTACCGGCTGCCCATCGCCAGGGAGGACATCCACTTCCTGGCCTGCTGGGAGGAGCTGGCCAGGCATGAGGACACGCTCCTGCAGGTGTGTGCCCGGCCTCCTCGGGCGGCTGGCGTCAGGGGCTGCTCACCACGGCCTCCGGGGGCTCCAGCCACACTGGCATGCACAGCTGGGCAAGCCCTCCCCACAGAGGCCGCCTGCCCTGGACTGCAGCGCCCGCCTCGCCGCTCCAGCCAGCCCCTCTGTCTGCAGCCAGGCCAGGTGGTCGGTGTGGACCTGGAGTGGAGGCCGTCTTTCGGCACAGGCGGCCGGCCCCGGGTGTCGCTCATGCAGGTGGCCGTGGCGGGCCGTGTGTTCCTGCTGGACCTGCCCCGGCTCTCAAGTCCTGCAGGAGGGCAGGCACCCCGCGCCTTCTCCCGGCTGGTGTCTCGGCTGCTCTCAGACCCCTCCATCACCAAGCTGGGTGAGTAGCACCCTCCCTCGCCCCAGCCCTGTGGGACCTGGGGGCCTGGCCTCCCCCTTGGCCCCCATCACAGCGGCCTCCCCCGACTGCAGGTTACGGGATGGAGGAGGACCTGCGGAGCCTGGGTGCGTCCTACCCAGCCCTGGAGCAGGCCGGGCAGCGGCTGCAGGGCGGCCTGGACCTGCTACAGGTGCACAGACAGGTCAGCACTGGGGGAGCGCTGGGGGCTCCCTGCTCTGCGGAGCTGCTCGCACATCGGCGCCCGGCAGTGGTCTCACTGAGGACTTGTTCCTGCCTGGCCCCAGCCCTGATCCCTGGCCACAGGTCACCAGGGACCCAGAGTACAGGGTCCCCCAGGAGAGAGTGTTGCCACACATCCCCACACTCCCCAGGGCGAGCCTGGCTCTGCCTCTGCCTCCAGGATTCTCAGCACACCCCTGGGAGTTAAGATGTGGGCCCCAGAGCTGACCGGTGGGTGGGTGATCCTGGCCTTGAGGCCCTGAGACCCCGAGACAGCCTGCCTGGGCCTCCGGCACCCCCTCTCGGGACACTGTCCATCGTGGCAGGCACAGGGCCTGTCCAGGGCCCCCCATGGGGCAGCCGGCCATGTGCAGTGCTGTCTGCCCTCCAGGGCAAGCGCCTCACCCCCAGGGGGTGCTGTCTTGCAGATGCGGGTGGCGGACAGGCCAGCCCCGGCTGTGGATGGGGCTGCAGGGCCACGGGGCCTCAGCCTTCTGGTACAGCAGGTGCTGGGCAAGCCCCTGGACAAGACACAGCAGCTCTCCAACTGGGACCGGCGGCCGCTGGGAGAGGGGCAGCTGGTCTATGCAGGTGGGCACGCCCTCTCCTGCCCCGCGACCCCACATGCCCCACACTGGAGGCTGAGGCTGACCTTGCCCACCCTAGCTGCGGATGCCTACTGCCTGCTGGAGGTGTTCTGGGCGCTGTGCAGAGAACCTGCCCGCTTCCACCTGCCAGGGGCCCTGCCCTGGAGCCTGGGGCTGGGACGCAGCAAGAGACGCGGGACTTGGGAGCCACCCCTGCAGAAGGCCTCGGCCTCCCCCTGGCGAGTAGGTGAAGCCCCCTAGGCCCTTTATCAGGATTCTCATGGGAAGAACCACTCTCCTTAAGCCTGGGACCTCACAGAGTTGGAGACCCGGAGTAGGGGTTGGGGAGAGCCATGTGGGGGCTTGTGTCCATCCACACTGGACCCTCTGCCCCAAAGGAAGGGAAGCAGGGGGTTAGGGTCCTACAAGAGGAGGGTCCCCAGCCTGGCATGCCCCCCGCCAGCATCCAGGGCAGCCTCTGGCTGTGTCCCCGTGTGCCCCCGGGACCCGGGCCCACTCCAGTGTGCACCCCACCCCCAGGAGACGTGTGCCAGCCCCATGAGGTCCTGGGTGGTCTGGGGTTGTGTTCCCTGCTTCCCTGCTTTTCTGTCCTGAGTACACATCGCTCACAGGAGCTGAGCGCCCTGGGCGCCCTCCCTCCCCACCTTCCCCCTGCCCCCTGCCCATCCCGGGGCAGGGGCCAGACACTGCAGCTGCTGAGCCAGGCTGTGTTGCAGGAGCACTCGCCTGAGGCCGCGGCCCCCGAGGTCCCCGCCCGGGCCTTCCGCGTCGTGTGTGACAGCATGCTGGCGGGGCTGGGGCGGACCCTCCGCTGTCTGGGCGTCGACGTGCAGGTGCTGCACTCTGGCGAGGACCACAGGCAGGCCGCCGAGGTGAGCGGGCCCGCGGGGTGGGGGCGTGTTCGTGGCGGCAGCAGCGGCCCAGCTACGTGCACCCCACCCCGAGGTGGGGCAGGGCTCCCCCGGTTGCCGGGTTGGAGACGCTTGTAGCTGTCGGGTGCCTGTGGTCTGCAGGCTCCTTTGGGGGGTGGGCCTGGTGCGGGCAGACCCTGGGTGCTCCCGGCCCCTGCTCACACCCGGGGAACAGGGGAACATAAGCCCCGGGGCCCTGCCGAACACAAGCAGAGGCCTCAGAATTCAGGAGTGAGGACGTGACCGGGTTCACTGAGATGTGGTTCCCTCTCCCCATGATTCACAGTGTGCTTTGCGCAGCCATCTCCACGGTGGGGTCTAGACCCTGTTCATTCCCCCGCCCTCCCGTGAAGCGGGCCCCCTCCAGGCTCCGCCCCCGGCCAGGCCCCGCCCCTGCAGGCTCCGCCCCCGGCCCTGGCAGCCTGATTTCCGGCTGCTTTGGATGTTGCCTGCCAGCGGACTTGCGCTTGTGGCCCCTTGGTCCTGGCTTCTTTCACGAACGTGGTGTTTCCCAGGCTCGTCTGCGTTGTACCATCTGTCAGAGCTTCAACCCTTTTTACAACCAAATAACATTCCATCGGATGGACCACGGGATCCATCCGCCCAGGAGACATGTGCCAGCCCCCTGATGGGGGTGCCTAATGGCACCCAGGCTGTTGTGACTTGTACCGAGGGGGCCAAGTTGAAATTACGTAGTCACGTGGTTTCTCTTAGGCGTTTGGACACCTTCTTTTGGGAAGGGTCCCCAGGCTCAGCAAGCGGGCGACTGGGGGGTGGCGGGGGCAGGTGGCCCTTCCCTGGACATTGCGCAGCCCGCTGGGTGTTCCGGCAGCCTTCCCACCCCCGCTAACGAGGAAGCTGGGGCCGGAAGAACAGCAGGGCTGCAGTAGCGCTGAGCCAAGAGGAAGCCGTCTGCCTCCCGAGCCGACCCCCACGTCCGTGAGAGGCTGTCCACCTTCCTCAGCCCTGGCCCCTCACGGCCAGCTCTTCCGGAGGCCTGGCCCTGGCTCCCAGGGAAGGAGGCGTGATCGTGTCAAGAGTGGCTCTGGCCACCGTCCCTGTCGGAAACCCCTCAGTCCTCCTGCTGGGGGTTGTTTCCAGCTTACAGAGGCTGAGATGCGAAAGCCAGCCTGGCTTCCTGAGGACCCCAGACAAGATGTCAGCAGTCACGGGGGCCAGGGAGCACAGGGCACCCCCAGAGCCTGGCCACTCCCACTCCCACAGAACTCGGTTTGAGTTCATGCTTAAGTGGCTGCAGCCACAGAGGCAAACCAGTGGATGCGGGAGCCCAGAGTCGGTGCTGCTGTGACAGGTGCCTCAGACACAGCAGGGCCGCGGGGGGGGCAGAGTCGGGACCTGCTGGGGTCAGGAGGGCCCAGACGGAGCCGGTGCTGAAGCCCAGCAGGACCTGGACTAGAGCCAGGGGATTGGACCTCAGAACCTGGAACACTGCAGTCTTGAGACCCCTCCCGAGGGGTGTGGCAGGTGAGGTGCTTCTTCCAGGGAACACGGCTGTAGCTCCAGCCCCTGTGGTCACAGACTGACTCTGCCCCCTCGGCCTTGTGCCTGGAGCTTCCAGGGCCTGTCCTCATGCCTGCCCTGCCGTGGGTGGTGCTGCGGGGATAATACTGTCACCTGTGTGTGTCACTCACGAAGCGTTCTGGACAGCGGGGCGATGTGCACACCGCCCTCACACCTGTGACGCTCTCTCGTGCAGGTGGAGCCCTCTGGCATTTTCTGGAGAGGCTGTCTCTAGCCAGGGGACCCACCATGTCCTGTCGGGGTGTCCTCTTCTCTGGCTCTTTCCCAACCACGCGTTTCCTGTGCAGACTCCCGAGGAGGTGACCTGGCTGCGGTGTTCAGCAGGGTTACCCCGTGGGTTTTGTTTTCTATGATGAGCTCCATTAACACTTCAGTTCAGTTCAGATCAGTTGCTCAGTCGTGTCCGACTTTGCGACCCCATGAATCGCAGCACGCCAGGCCTCCCTGCCATCACCATCTCTCGAAGTTCACTCAGACTCACATCCATCGAGTCCATGATGCCATCCAGCCATCTCATCCTCTGTCGTCCCCTTCTCCTCCCGCCCCCAATCCCTCCCAGCATTAGAGTCTTTTCCAATGAGTCAACTCTTCGCATGAGGTGGCCAAAGTACTGGAGTTTCAGCTTTAGCATCAGTCCTTCCAAAGAACACCCAAGGCTGATCTCCTTTAGAATGGATCTCCTTTAGGTTGGATCTCCTTGCAGTCCAAGGGACTCTCAAGAGTCTTCTCCAACACCACATTTCAAACGCATCAATTCTTCGGCACTCGGCCTTCTTCACAGTCCAACTGTCACATCCATACATGACCACTGGGAAAACCATAGCCTTGACTAGACGGACCTTTGTTGGCAAAGTAATGTCTCTGCTTTTCAATATGCTATCTAGGTTGGTCATAACTTTTTTTTTTTAAGGAGTAAGCATTTTTTAATTTGATGGCTGCAGTCACCATCTGCAGTGATTTTGGAGCCCAAAAAGATAAAGTCTGACACTGTTTCCACTGTTCCCCATCTATTTCTCATGAAATGATGGGACCAGATGCTATGATCTTTGTTTTCTGAATGCTGAGCTTTAAGCCAACTTTTTCGCTTTCCTCTTTCACTTTCATCAAGAGGCTTTTTAGTTCCTCTTCACTTTCTTCCATAAGGGTGCTGTCATCTGCATATCTGAGGTTATTGATATTTCTCCCAGCAATCTTGATTCCAGCTTGTGCTTCATCCAGCCCAGCATTTCTCGTGATGTACTCTGCATAGAAGTTAAATAAGCAGGGTGACAATATACAGCCTTGACGTACTCCTTTTCCTATTTGGAACCAGTCTGTTGTTCCATGTCCAGTTCTAACTGTTGCTTCCTGACCTGCATATAGGTTTCTCAAGAGGCAGGTCAGGTNTATACAGCCTTGACGTACTCCTTTTCCTATTTGGAACCAGTCTGTTGTTCCATGTCCAGTTCTAACTGTTGCTTCCTGACCTGCATACAGATTTTTCAAGAGGCAGGTCAGGTGGTCTGGTATTCCCATCTCTCTCAGAATTTTCCAGTTTATTGTGTAGTAGGTCATGCTAATTTTCATTTAAACAAGTGGTAATATAACCTAACTTAAACACAAAGTTCCTAAATAACTACTAAAACAGAAGAGAGAGAAAGTTCTGTCTTAGCTACCACTTCCAGTGATAGCACCAAGTTTTTGATCTTTACCAAAATCTGTCATTGTCCATATTGTCGTTTACCACTTGCTTACACCTTAAGCCTTTTAAATCCACTCCTATGGGTCTTTTGTCCTTTCCATTCCACTGATATGTCTCTGTCAAAGTCACTAGAATTCCTTTGCTGAATTCAGTGATCAATCCTGTCTCCTGGTCTGAATCTTGTCTGGTTGTTCACTCCCTCTCCCTGGAGCAATTCTGATCACTATATTTACTTGGTTTTCCTTCTCCACTAATCATTACACCTTCTCAGTCACCCATGCTGCTTCTACTAGATGTCTAAGGCATGTGGTGCACCAGGATTTTGTTTTTATGTATCACCATCCCAGGCTTCTCACCTGGGCTCCATACTCAATACAATGACCCATTCAGCTTTTCTGCAGGTAAAGGCAGTATTACACAGTGGTCATGCAATAGGTTCTGGTACCAGATTCTCCTTGACTCTATTAGCTGGATGACTAGGATAAATCTCTCTGTACTTTAGTTTTCTTATTTCTAAAAGGAGGATGATAATAAGAACTACTTCATGGACTTCTTGGGAAGATTAAGTAAAATATATAAATAAATAAAAATATATAAGTGTTTAGAAGTATACTTGACACAGAATAAGTGCTCAGTAATTGCTCCTTATTAATATGATCACAAACATAACAGAGTAAAAGTAGAACCATTGATGCTTTCCCCTCATATAACTCAGTTTTCCCTCTTTGTAAACCTTGCTCATGTGAGTGAATAATACGAATGTCTACCCACTTTTTTTCAGAGGAAAACCCCTGAGATCATCTTTTACTCTTTTCCTTTATAAGCCACCTTACTCAATCAGTGGTTTCTATTAGCTGTGCATCACAAATGTATACCAAATCTGACCATTTTTCATCACCTTCTCTTCTAAGTTTTAATCCAAGTCACCAACATCTGCTGTGTCTCTGATTCTCCTGTGCTCCCTACAATATCCATGTAGTGATGTTTCTAAAGTGCAAGTGCAAACATGTCCTTCCCCTGTTTAAAATCTTCCAGTGTCCTTCTATTACAATGAGAATAATATCCAATCTTCCGAAATGGTCTACAAGCATGACCTGATTGGGTACCAGCTTGCCTCTGGGACTTCAGTTCCTTTCAATCTCAGCTTGATTCACTAAACCAAAGGCACTCTGACTCTTTTTTTTTTTTCTGTCACTGAAACATGCCAAAAGATTTCCTCCTTCAGAGCCTTTGAACTTGTTATGCTTGCTCTTTGGAACACTCTTTGTCCCCTCCAGTCTTCGTGTACATGCTTCCTCTTCATCATTTAAATCCCCCTCCAGATATCAAGTCCCCACAGTGGTTGACTTGACTGTCTTCATCATACTTCTCAGTTTTATAATTTTTTGTAGCACTCAGTGGAACTGCAGTTTCTGCCCAAATCTTTGTTTGCCCAAATTGATCACACTTAATCTGAAAAAATAAAAGAATCTATCATAGAGCTTTATTTGATTTACTTGATTGTTTACATTTTGATCACCAGGATTATTTCTATTTTTTGTATACTTGGTTATTTAAGTAAAATGATTTTTAGATGGTACACTGGTGTCTGCTGTGTCTTAGGCATTTGGAATGTTGTAACCACTCCAGTGTTCTTGCCTGGAGAATCCCAGGGATGGGGGAGCCTGGTGGGCTGCCGTCTATGGGGTCGCACAGAGTCGGACACGACTGAAGCGACTTAGCAGCAGCAGCAGCAGCAGCAGCAACCATCTCTAGTTTTTCTCATCATATTTGTAAAAGTTGACATGAATAAAATATTATTTGTTTTGCCTGCCTGCCAATGCAGGAGAGTTAAGAGATGAAGGTTCAATCCTTGAGTCAGAAGGTCCCCTGGAGGAGAGCATGGCAACCCACTAGAGTATTTAAGCCTTCACTTGAAATTTAAATACTTTGGTTGAATCATTAGTTATTTTATGAATAGGGTTAACAGATCAGAGGAGAAGGCAATGGCAACCCACTCCAGTACACTGGCCGGGAAGGTCCCATGGATGGAGGAGCCTGGTAGGCTGCAGTCCATGGGATCCCTAAGAGTCGGACATGACTTCACTTTCACTTTCATGCATTGGAGAAGGCAATGGCAGCCTACTCCAGTATTCTTGCCTGGAGAATCCCAGGGACGGGAGAGCCGGGTGGGCTGCTGTCTATGGGGTCACACAGAGTCAGACACCACTGAAGCGACTTAGCAGCAGCAGCAGGAACAGATCAGAAGTTTCTAACTGGTATATCAGTTGTTCTCCAATGTGTAAACAATGAAATACAAACAAAAGCAAGATATTGTCTTCCTTACACATTCAATTTCCTTTTAAGGAAAACAATGCAAAACATGCTTCTTATCATTTCAAAGCAAGGATACGTATTTATCCATGTATTTTGATTATAAATATCACTCGGGACCCAGACATGACCAGGAAGGCATGTTCATGGATTACTGTTTTAAGGTAGATCTATGACGATGTCAGACATGCATGAGCTGCAATCATGGGCTTTCCACTACAAAAATAGAACAGATTCTTATTCATCAAACATAATGCTATGTTTTGCAGTCCCAACTAACTCCTTATAATCACTTAAGATTTGAATATAAAATTAGGCTTTCTACAAGTAGTCTGAAACCACAAATATTACATTTCTGGATTCTGGTTGCATTTTTAAAGATAGGATGGGGCAAGCGTTCTGAGTTAGTAACTAAATATTATTACATTCCTAGGCCTAACCCAGCACGTATGGTAACAGTCATCATTTATTTGTAACAAAGAAAATTTGGTGGTTACTGGCACACTTTGAGAATTCCAATTGATGGATGATGAGAGAGGCTTTCCGATGTTAAACATTTTGTAAATCTCAAAGCAAATGTTTAATTAGAGCATACATTTTTGTAGACTCTCAAGAAAGAGAAGTTTCAACCCAGGTTCCTTTTTCCTGGGTTGAAAGAGCTGAAGCATGTGCAGCCGCTGTGTTTTCTCTGGGGGGTGCCTATAGTCACACAGGCGGCTTCTTTTCTTAGCTGGTGTAGGAGAGAGAGGTGGGCATGTGGGCATATCTCTAGTTGGTGTTTGCAGAAGATGAGAGATTCAGACATGTACAAAGACTGTGGGATGGTTGGAAGAGATGCCAGGACTGATTAAATGAATAAACATACTGAAAAGGGATTAAATACCATTACAGTCATTTATTTTAGAGAGAGAATACAACTGATAAACTTCAAATATCATAGACAAGCTACTAAAAATTGCATTTCCTGTGATAAAATCTTTGTAATCTTTCTTATAGATTGATTAAGACATTTGAATAATAATAATTGTTCTCTGCTTCTTTATTGGCAAGTAAAGCCAGAAAACTTTTTCAGGGCATTTGTTGAAAATTCTCTCTCTTTTCTTATTCCCCCTTCAGAATAACTTCAGTGCAATTCCTAAAAGAACACCATTTGGCCAATTTCCATCTGGCATGCTTCCCTTCTTATTTTCACTGAAAAGTGTGGAGTCTAGTTTTTAATGCTATCTCTGAATAAATTCAGCTTTCAACTCAACACCCATCCTCCCTACTTGTTTTTTATATAAGCAGTTACCTCATTTTGTGGGAAAAATAAATATAACTCTGGGCTCTGACTGGATAGAATCAGATAAAAACAAATCGTACAAATATGGATTCACCAATTTCTAGTAATCTGCTGTAGGATTTAGAGTACAAATGTGTCATGTGAAAAGTTCCGTCTCTGCAGGAGAATTGGGTATTTTACACTCAGATAATTAGAAAATTGTCAAGACATATGTTGCCTTTTACAAACGATTTTGTATTTATTGTTTTGCAGATGAAATAAAAAATTATCATGGTGCTGAATTATGAAAAACCTCTCAACTTAGAGGTCTTCATCAATGACTAATTGCTACTATTCATAACCCACTTTAAAAGCAAATAAAGCACCCAACTGGCAATTCTATTAATGGTTTCTATATTAAAACAGCTATTGGTCTTCCAAAATAAAATATGTAATTATGAAATATTCATATTGGTGTCACTATTGAAAAGCTTACAAATGTATCTGGAAAAAATAGAGTTTATCATTCTTTTTCTTGTTTTCTATTAAGCCTATAACCTCTTAAAAAATCAAATTGGACTAATGATGTAGCAGCATATACTCAACAAAATGGAAAATTAAGTGATTGTCTAAATAAACAGAGGCAAAAAAGAAGCATTCATAATTGATAATTTAGATAGCAGTATCAACTCTCCCTTGCCCCCAACCCTCTATGTTGTCCACTGGAGAATTTATAAGACTTGAGTAACTTGGTCTCTCTGTTCAAAAAAGAGAAAAGGAAACACTAGTCCTTGTCTTGTTTTGAAAACCTTTGACCTGGAACAAAACTTTGAATGTCTCTGAGACTCCATTTCTGTGGTGGTTAAATGTGAGAAATGTCTTTGATAGTCTTTAGTATTGTTATGGAGAATTAATGAAATAAAGAAAGTGCAAATATTTTGTAAAAATAAGTCCCTAACAGGCGACAGATAGAGCAATCATCTAAGGTTAGACATCTAAGCTCCTGAAATAGGGCAATCTTTGGTTATCTCTGAGGAAAAATGGTGCATAGAATTGCTCTAACCCTGCTCCATTCTGATCTTCAACCTTTAAGAGTGTCATGAATATTCACTCACCTTGCATCTCTTGCTGAATGGGGGCCCTATACAGACCTACAGGGAGACAACCATTTTCCTGCTTGTTTTCTGCCTTTGATGACCCCAGTGTCCGTCTCTAGTCTGGTTTACATTATGTATATAATGCAGGCTGTGTCTCTGATCCCAATGCTCTAGCCCCCTTTCTGATTTTGTGATGCCATCTCACTCCAGTTTGCATTTGTTCATGCCTGTAATGCCAGTTCTCTTTTCCTTCTGTTTACCTTTTCCTTGTTCTTCAATGTGTAGCTTAATTCTGTGTGGTATAATCATAGATGGGTTTCCCTGGTAGCTCAGCTGGTAAAGAATCCGCCTGCAAGGCAGAAGACCCTGATTCAATTCTGGGTCTGGCAGATCCTCTGGAGAAGGCTTAAGGTACCCACTCCAGTATTCTTGGGCTTCCCTGGTGGCTCAGCTGGAAAAGAATCTACCTGCAAAAATATTTTGCTCTTTATAATTTATGTTTTTAGTTCTCTTTCATGACTTTTGCAATTTAAAATGCCATTTGAAGATTTCATGAACAAAAACCTGAAGCACCTCCATTGCAAACTGATCAGGGTCAGTCGCTCTGCTTACCTTTCACTTGCACAAACGTTCACCTCTCCTGATAATTATATGAGTAGACAATATTTATAATGGACTGCTTATCTATCTTACTAGACTGAGATCTTCTGTCAACATATTTATATCTACTACAATGTCTATAATAGGTGTTTATCACATATCAGTTGAATGGATGAACAAATAGTTTATGTATGTAGTTCATTTTAATTTAGTAAATATATATTAGATGATATTAAACAGCTAATAATTAGACTTGCAGTTAATATGCTCCAAGTTTTTAATTTTATTTTGTGCTTTATATTCACTGGAAGTCAGTGTTGAAAGATAAATTTTATTACAGTAACAATAAATCATAATAAGTAAATGAGGTATACTCTTGTAAACTATAATTTTTAAGGTTACTTCTCATTGTTTCATTTCTTTTTTGTACTGTATAAAGTATTTTTATCTTGAGGTCTATGGCTAAACCTTAATAGTCAAAGAGAGGTATTATGCCAATATGAGAACACAGCTCATTACCATTACAAATGATTTCTAGCTATTTGTGTGTTTCAGGTCAGAACTGAGGATCAGACAACTAGATAATTTTCAATGACAATCCAAGCTTCAAACATTCCCCTCATGTGGAAAGTTAGTCCTCTCTACTGGAAAAATATTTTCTCTCAAGTGGCAGTCAGTGGCATCTGATGTGAGTTGACAAAGATAAGCACAATTTCATTCAATTCGATAGATATTTACTTTATACCAAATAATTTATCAGTCTCTGATATATAAAAGTGCATAAGACTTTGGCCCTTTCTTCGAGGAACTCACAATAAGTTTTAAGAAGGTAAAATGTAATCAATAACTGTTAAAGAAATGGTGAAATGTTAACTAGCAACATTAAGCAAAATTTCATAGTGGCTGCTCTTTGCTTGGCACTGTGCTGGGTGTTAATAAATGCTATGGGAACAAGGTCATGTAGAATCTTTAACTCTAGCATTGGAGAAGGATCCTGGAATAGAACTGACTGTTCATTGGGCACGATAGTTACAATGCTTTGGATCCACAGTACATTTTAATGTGGGGCCCATGACAATGTTTCAGTTTCCTTTAAAATCAGGAGAAAAACAAGGACCTTTTCAGTCAAATAAAATGTTTTAATGTATAATATTACTACATCCATCTTTATACCAACACAGTCATTACATATAATGGGTAAGTTTTTTTTCCTGATGGATGTGTCTGTTAAGGCAGAGGAGACTAGGGTCCATGGAAAGTGTAGGGTGACCCTGACTGAGGGCAGGTAGAAGCTAGAAAGCATCAGGAAAAGATTCAGAGCACTGGAACTGGGCTCTGAAATACTGTGCTGTGCTGTGTTCAGTCACGTCTGATTTCCGTATGGACTGTAGCCAAGCTCCTCTGTCCATTGGATTGTCCCAGAAAGAATACTGAAATGGGTTGCCATTTTCTCCTCCAGGGAATCTTCCCTACCCAGGGATCAAACTGTGTCTCAGATTCTTTTACTACTGAGCCACAGGGAAGCCTTTTTTAATACTAGTACCATTTTACTAGGTAGAG
The DNA here is from genome assembly GCA_006410675.1 of Oreotragus oreotragus. Classification (NCBI taxonomy): domain Eukaryota; kingdom Metazoa; phylum Chordata; class Mammalia; order Artiodactyla; family Bovidae; genus Oreotragus; species Oreotragus oreotragus. Next base: position 153,003 of record SJYX01016888.1, read on the forward strand.
AACAAGAAGGCCTTATAGGGAGAAAGGTTAGTCAAAAGCAAGGCCCGGACCTGTAAAAGTATAGGGTGGAATGATTCAGAAGTGCACAAGACGTGGTCTCTAAATTAAACTTCAGTGAACAGAGACAAATGTATGCAGAGTACAATTCCATAACAGAAAATATATGCCTATTCCAAGATTGAGGAATAAGATACCTGCTTCTAAATCTCTAAAATTCCTAGGAAGTAAAGATTTACAACCAGACAGCTTAAATAAATAAAATTGATTAAATAAGTCTACCATTGTAGCATTCTCAATTTTTTGAGATGTGTAATATATTTGAGTGTAGTGTAGGTGGTACTATGGTTTTGAGTCTATCATTAAGCCCTAAGATCTTGACATATCAATAATTATGAATTTGTCACTATTTGTTTTATTACTCTCCATGTACATTTTGAAAATATTACTAGTGAGATAACATCTCCAAATTATATTAAAATGGACAGTCATTTTCTCCTTCAGAAATTCAGTTAGGGTTGAGTACACTCGTCAAATATGAATCCTTAAGTACATTTTGTACAAATGTTCACTGACAAAGCATTAAACTTTCTTTCCAGGACAAATTCAAAATCCAGATTTGAGAAGAGAAGTGAGTCATATTATAATCCATATTGATGAATTCTGTTAAACTACTTTTAAAATGTTAGAGGGTAAAGTAAAACTTCATTCTAGTGTATACTATTTCTTTCATTCACTCTGCCTTCAGTTTCTTAAAGTATATGTTCTCTCCCTATTTTCTAAACCCTTTTCTCCGTACTATCTTCTTTTCATCCTCTCTCACATAATGAAGGGAAAACATTATTTATCTAATTTATTTTGAGAGAATAACATTATGGCTACTTACATTTTTCTTGTTAGTATAATAGCTGTAGTGAAAAGTAGGTGAGCTGATGAATTTAATTTTTCAACTAACTAAACATGCACATATTAAATTCTCTAACTGTCATAAATATAATCAGGCCTTTAATTAGAAAATGAAGGAAACATAATTCGAAGCATTATGAAGATATATTGAGCTTCTGGTGGTTAATGCATTTAGGGAGATGAGGTAACTCAATCAGAATGCCGCACTCTGGCTGTATTCTGAATTGAGCTTTTGCAAAATCTATTATAGTGAGCATACAAGAGAGCCACTGGAAATAAAAGAGTGTGCCTTTTTAAGGTAGGTCATGGCATCATCTTCAAACATAAGGGATACCAGCACTTCCTATAAATAAGTCATTGCACTGTTGGATATCATAATCTATATTGTTCAATATAGAGGAAAACCTGGCCTTTAAAAGACATGTTTGCATTGTGGCTTATATATTTGCATCTCTGAAAATATTAAAGGGGAAGACAAAGGCAAAGACATTTGTAAAAATTGAACTGTTCACTTTGGAATGTGATACACTAGACGATTTTTGCAAGGATTCCATCAATATCTGGATCCCTTCAAATAAATGTCATTTATTCATTCAAGAAACCATTGACTTAGCAAAACATCATGATAATAACAGGACTATAGGACTGAATAAGACACAGTCCCTGCATTCAAGAAGTTTATAGTCTAGTGGATGCAACAGAAATATGATGGTAGCACAATACAGTATTGCTAATATAGTATAGAGAAAGGGCAAGGAACTCAGCTCAGGGACTTGGGAAGGTGGCGTCATGAAGTAATTCAAAGTGATATACATAGATTTATCTGTATCTGAAATTTTCACAAAATTTTAACCTTTTCTACATATTATTTTTAAATTTTGAATAAACAAATATACTTTTATGTCCCAATTTCATATTATCCATTTCTACATATTTATATTACATAAAAATAATTTATATATGGATATTAAAATATGTATATTTTTAGAAAATCCATATATATATGAAAAAAGTGAATATCATTGTAAACATATTTTGGAAGTTCTTTTTATCATGCTTTTCTGAATACTTCTGTAGCAGAGCCAGAGTAAAAATTTCATTCATGATATGAATATCTATTGTTGGTTACCTTACATGTGATTTTCTTTATTTTACTCTTCAGTGAGTTATCTGAACAATGAAATGCTGCATCAACTCTATTTTATTTATTCTTTCCCCTCTAAACATTATTGTTATTTATATTTTTCTTCTTGTCCTGGCCTAAAAACATATTTCCTTTAACTACCTAATTTTCTTTTTATCTGAGGAAGCCCCTTTGTATTAGCAATCTCTGTTAACTTCTGTTCACCATTCATTTACTGCTGCTTTAAGAGCTGGTTCAAAGATAGATGGAAACAAATCACAGTTTTTTTCCCCTTGTGGAAGATAGCTAAGGGTTGAAATATTGATGTATACTTTATATAATTTGTTAAATAAATATATTCTTTAGCTTTGGGAATAAGTTAGTAGCTCTTTACATTTAATTCATAATAAAAGGATGTAAGAGTGGATTAGAGTCCATTTTTCCTATAAATTTTTATTAAAGCAAGTGTTTTAATTAAGAGTCATGAATTGAGCATCTGCTTCTCTATATTTGGTGTGATGGGAGTGTAAAAAAGTATTATAAGACTCTATTCCTGTGCTGGGTGGGTTTAGAGAGTAAAGGCAGATTAACTGCACAAGCTATGAGACAGATTAATAGGCAAAGTTAAATAGCATTGTATTAATAAAAAAGAAAATAAAACTAAAATGTAAGTTGTATGATGAAGACCACAAATGTATATGTTCATTTTTATTTGTGAGTACGGATTATATATAAGTGTGGGTGCATGTGTATGCTCAGTGGCTCAGTTGTGTCTGATTCTGTAACCCCATGGACTGTAGCCCACTAGATTTCTCTGTCCATGACACTCTCCAGGCAAGAGTACTAGAGTGGGTTGCCGTTTCCTATTCCAGGGGATCTTCCCCCACCCAGATATTGAACCTGCGTCTCCTGCATTGGCAGGTGAATTCTTTACCATTGTGCCACTTGGGAAGCCATGTATGTATAAAATATGATTAAAAAATCAAAAGGAAGTATACCGAGTATCACACTGCAGATAGAACTTTGAGGAAAGGTATTTGAAACAGTGCAAGTGGATTCATTCAATAAATTGTTGTATAGATCTATAAGTTTATATAGGGATACTTATCTTGTGAGACTCTTGATCAATTATTAATTTGAAATATTTTGTAGATGAATCAGTGATTTTATCATATTAAAATATAATTTTATCTTTCTTTTTGGTATATTTGGAAAAATACATCTAGTTAAATTTGAACAAATTGGCTTTAAATGTATTTTAAAATATATTGCACACATTTAAAGAAACTCAAATGATGTCAGGTTTTCTTGAGTTTTTGTATAAAGCTGCTAGTAGCATATTTTGATTTAAGATGTATTTTCAGTTCTAAAATCCCTGAAGTACTTCTCTCCTACAGTGATTGACTTTGTAGAGAAATGTTTAAAGAGGAATTTAAATTTAAAAGGTGCAATTTGAAACACATTTTCTTGTGTCAAGTTTTGACACTGACCTTTTAAAACATGTAAGCAGGGACTTTCCTCTTTAATTATATTGCTTCTTTTAAATTAAATCTGTATTGTAATTATTTACAAAATAAGGTAAAATTTTGGAATGAGATTTATTTTACTTCTTCTAGATTTTAGAAGTCGAAAGTACATATATATATATATTTTTTTACCATAGGGATTCAGAATGATTTTGAAACAGTTTTCTATCTCTTCATTTAGGCATTGAAAGGCAAAACTTGTTTTCCACAAAATGATTGCATATTATACAAAAACATATAGTGGCATTTCAAAATAAGTTTTTTTAAGTGGATTTCAATCAAGGTTTCACTGTAAAGAGTTAGTGGAGAAAAATGATACTGATGGGTGGGGCAGTTATCAGGAAGAACTAGGGAAAAGGGACATTTTAGGAATCTTTTTGTTAAAGACATTTTGCTTTCATTCAAATAGAGAAGAACATCAGAAGGATTTATCTCAAGTTAGCATTGCATTCTATTCCTACATTACTTTGCAAAAATTCAGTGAACAAACCAATAAAACACAGATCAGTCATATCAAAGCAAGTTATTGACAACACTGACCTTTCTTTGACACTGACCAGCATTTGATTATTTGTGTTCAATCTCTATTTGGAGGAACTGAGATAAAATAAAATAGAGTCTGAAATTAGACACCTGGATCCAAATTGATGCCTGATGTTTATTTGCTATGGACCTGGGATAGGTCATCTAACATCTTGAAGCCTCAGTTTTTTCGTCTTCCTCTGTTTTATAGGATGTTTTGTGAGCTCAGTGAAATATGGTTTCTGAGGCTTTTACTCATCAGTTCAATTCAGTTCAGTCACTCAGTCATGTCTGACTCTTTGTGACCCCACGGACTGCAGCACGCCAGGCCTCCTTGTCCATCACCAACTCCCAGAGTTTACCCAAACTCCTGTCCATAGAGTCAGTGATGCCGTCCAACATTCTCATTCTCTGTCGACCCCTTCTCCCTCCTTCAATTTTTCCCACCATCAGGGTCTTTTCTAGTGAGTCAGTTCTTCGCATCAGGTGACCAAAGTATTGGAGCTTTAACTTCAGCATCAGTCCTCCCAATGAATATTCAGGACTGATTTCTTTTAGGATAGGCTGGTGGGATCTCCTTGCAGTCCAAAGGACTCTCAAGAATCTTCTCCAACACCACAGTTCAAAGGCATCAATTCTTTGGCACTCGGTTTTCTTTATAGTCCAATTTGCACATCCATACATGACTGCTGGAAAAACCATAGCTTTGACAAGATGGACCTTTGTTGGCAAAGTAATGTCTCTGCTTTTTAGTATGCTGTTTAGGGTAATCATAGCTTTTCTTCCAAGGAGCAAGAGTATTTTAATTTCATGGCTGCAGTCACCATCTGCAGTGATTTTGGAGCCCCCCAAAATAAAGCCTCTCACTGTTTTCATTCTTTCCCCATCTATTTGCCATGAAGTGATTGTAGCAGATGCCATGATCTTAGTTTTCTGAATGTTGAGTTTTAAGACAATTTTTTCACTCTCCTCATAGTGCTCAAAAGTTTTACATTTCTTTTACTTGGTTTCAGTGTATTGGCTTGTTATATTATCTTAATATTTAAAATTTAGTTTTTAGGCCTAGTTTAATTACTAGTGTGTTGTAACATAAAAGAGGCTGCATTATATATTAAGTATTTGGATTTCAGTTTTTTCTTTTGTTTGCATATTATCTATTCCATAAATTTCATTAAGTAAGCAGGTATAGAAAAATGTCTGTAGGGATGATATAAAGCAAATGAAATATTAGGGATTTATGTAAATTGTTGAAGAACATGCATTTTTTTCATCCTCCTTGGCTTTTCCTGTCTAATATTTATATTCATATCTTGGAAAAATTAACTGGTCAACACTTGCATTTTTTCAGGACATTGTGGACTTCTGTTTAAGGGCTTTTCTTTTATTGTTTTGTTTTGTTTTGCTTTTATACAGGGGCATGCATGCCTCAGTATTGTTTTGTTTAATTTTCTGCTATCTCTTCTGCATGGCAAAGAGTGTCTAAAAGACTCTTAATTAGTCTCTCTGCTTCTAACCCTGGCCCCTGCAGCAGTCTATTTTTAAAACTATAATCAGAGTAATTCTTGTAAAATATAATTCAAATTACTCCTCTGTTCAGAAGCCTCCAGTGGCTTCCCATCTCACAGAAAATTAAAGCCAAAATCTTTAAGACTCTGCATAGTCTGATTTCCTCAGATCTCCGAAGACCTTTCTAACCATAATCCCTTCACTCCAGCCGCACTCATCTCTTCTGTTCAAAGCCAAGTCCACTTCCAACTCAGAATCTTTAAATCTGCCCTGCCTTCTGGGGCATTTCTTTCAGTCTCCACCTAACTCACATTTTTCCTCCTTCTGGTCATCTTAGCAATGAGAACTTTCTGACCATTCTATTTCAAATAGCATCTTCCTCTTAGATCTCAAACACTCCACACTTTTTTCCCCTTTGCCTCAATCCCATTGAGATATGTATGTAAGTATGTATGTATTGTGTGTGTATAACATTTACAGATTTATTTGGCTTATTTCTTTTTCACCAGTTAGATATAGTTTCAGTGATTTGGGGTATTTGTGTCTGTATGTTTTTCTACTGTTGTATCCACTATATGTATTAGAGTGCCTAACCAAAAGAAGATATTCATTAACATGCATTGTGTTGAATGGGGAAATAATTGTATTTAATGTTTCTGAGCCTTTATATATATACAGTCAGCAAAAACAGGACCGAGAGCTGTCTGTGGCACAGACCACGAACTCGTTATTGCCAATTTCAGACTTAAATTGAAGAAAGTAAGGAAAAACACTAGACCATTCAGGTATGACCTAAATCAAATCCCTTACAATTATACAATGGAAGTGACAAATAGATTCAAAGGGTTAGATCTGATAGATAGAGTGCCTGAAGAACTGTGGACAGAGATTTGTGACATTGTACAGGAAACAGAGATCAAGATCATCCCCAAGAAAAAGAAATGCAAAACGGCAAAATGGTTGTGTGAGGAGGCCTTACAAATAGCTGTGAAAAGAAGACAAGCAAATGGCAAAGGAGAAAAAGAAAGATATACCCATTTGAATGCAGAGTTCCAAAGAATAGCAAGGAGAGATAAGAAAGCCTTCTTCAGTGATCAATGCAAAGAAATAGGGAAAACAATAGAATGGGAAAGACTAGAGATCTCTTCAAGAAAATTGGAGATTCCAAAGGAACATTTCATGCAAAGATGGGCACAATAAAGGACAGAAATGGTATGGACCTAACAGAAGCAGAAGATATTAAGAAGAGGTGGCAAGAAACACGAACTGTACAAAAAAGATTTTCAAGACCCAGATAATCATGATGGTGTGATCACTCACCTAGGGCCAGACATCCTGGAATGTGAAGTCAAGAGGGCCTTAGAAAGCATCCCTATGAACAAAGCTAGTGGAGGTGATGGAATTCCAGTTGAGCTATTTCAAATCCTAAAAGATGATGCTGTGAAAGTGCTGCACTCAATATGTTAGCAAATTTGGAAAACTCAGCAGTGGCCACAGGACTGGAAAAGGTCTGCTTTTATTCAAATCCCAAAGACAAGCAATGACAAAGAATGGTCAAACTACTGTACAATTGCACTCATCTCACATGCTAGCAAAATAATGCCCCAAATTCTACAAACCAGGCTCCAACAGTATGTGAACCGTGAACTTCCAGATGTTCAAGCGGGATTTAGAAAAGAGGAACCAGAGATCAAATTGCCAACATCCACTGAATCATCAAAAAAGCAAGAGGGTTCTAGAAAAACATCTACTTCTGCTTTATTGACTATGCCAAAGCATTTGACTGTGTGGACCACAACAAACTGTGGAAAGTTCTTCAAGAGATGGGAATACCAGACCACCTGACCTGCCTCTTGAGTAATCTGTATGCAGGTCATGAAAGAACAATTAGAACTGGACATGGAACAACAGACCAGTTCCAAATAGGGAAAGGAGTACATCAAGGCTGTATGTTAACATCCTGCTTATTTAACTTATATGCAGAGCACATCATGAGAAACGCTGGGCTGGATGCAGCACAAGCTAAAATCAAGATTGCAGGGAGAAATATCAATAACCTCAGATATGCAGATGACACTACCATTATGGCAGAAAGTGAAGAAGAACTAAAGAGCTTCTTGATGAAATTGAAAGAGGAGAGTGAAAAAGTTGGCTTAAAACTCGACATTCAGAAAATGAAGATCATGGCATCTGGTCCTATCACTTCATGGCAAATAGTTGGGGAAACAGTGGAAACAGTGACAGACTTTTTTCAAGGGGCTCCAAATTCACTGCAGATGGTGACTGTAGCCATGTAATGAAAAGACACTTGTTTCTCGGAAGAAAAGTTATGACCAACCTTGGCAGCATCTTAAAAAGAAGAGATATTACTTTGCCAGCAAAGTCTATCTAGTCAAAGCTGTGGTTTTTCCAGTAGTCTTGTATGGATGTGACAGTTGGACTATAAAGAAAACTGAGTGCCGAAGAATTGATGCTTTTGACCTGTGGTGTTGGAGAAGACTCTTGAGATTCCCTTGGACTGCAAAGTGATCCAACCGGTCCATCCTAAGGGAAATCAGTCCTGAATACTCTTCTGAAGGACTGATCCTGAAGCTGAAACTCTAATACTTTGGTCACCTGATGCACAGAACTGACTCATTTGAAAAGACCCTGATGCTGGAAAAGATTGAAGACAGGAGGAGAAAGGAATGATAGAGGATGAAATGGCTGGATGGCATCACTGACTCGATGGACATGAGTTTGAGCAAGCTCCGGGAGTTGGTGATGGACAGTGAGACCTGGCGTGCTGCAGTCCATTGTGTCACAAAGAGTCGGACACAACTGAGTGACTGAACTGAACTGAACCAAGTTTCCATATCTTCACTTTCCATATCAGCTCAAAGGAAGCTTTGGGATCCACAAAGTAAGCCTTTAATTTTTTCCCATAATATGGGACTAGCTGTTGTTAACACCTAAATAACAGGTTATTTCTTTTTGCAATGAAGAGCAGTCCTTTAGCTTTGCTTAGAGCCTAAGGATTCTAATCATTGTAATAATTTCCATATGTATGTATATATAACGAGATAACCATAGTAACTGAGACTTGCTCCACAGAATTAGAAAATCAAGACTTCTTTATTGATAAAGACTTGAGGAAGCATCTCTCTAATGCCCCTGTTTCAGACACACCCACTCTTCCTGGGAGAGTTTGAATTAGAATCTTTAACACCAGGTTCCCAGGTCAATTTTCTTTTCAAAATATTCAGCGTAATGATCCTAGGACATCAACCCTGAAGGAATGACATGCGTAACAAATAATCATGACAAGACCTGGAAAATAAAGGATTATTTGCAGAAAAGATTTCAAAATAAAGCCCAACATTAAGATTCATAATCTTTTCTCTTTCCCCTATACCTGCAGTTCTAAAACTTAATTTTATTGATTTCACTGTAATTATTCCTATTTCTAGGAGAAGGCAATGGCACCCCACTCCAGTACTCTTGCCTGGAAAATCCCATGGATGGAGGAGCTGCAGTAGGCTGCAGTCCATGGGGTCACTAAGAGTCGGACATGACTGAACGCCTTCACTTTCACTTTTCAGTTTCATGCATTGGAGAAGGAAATGGCAACCCACTCCAGTGTTCTTGCCTGGAGAATCCCAGGGACAGGGGAGCCTGGTGGGCTGCCGTCTATGGGGTC
>SJYX01016888.1:165589-251114 GCA_006410675.1 Oreotragus oreotragus
TGTGCGGCCCTTAAAGAAGAATGCTGCTTCTATGTAGATCACTCAGGGGTCATAAGAGACTCCATAAATAAATTAAGAAAAAGGCTAACAGCCAGACAGAAAGAAAGAGAAAATGCCCAAGGGTGGTTCGAGTCCTGGTTCAATAAAACCCCATGGTTTGCCACTTTAATATCCACCCTGATAGGGCCCTTGCTTATTTTACTGCTTCTCTTAACCCTAGTGCCCTGCGTTCTAAACAAGTTGCTAGAATTTATCCAGGACCGAGTGAGCTCAGTACAGGTACTAATGCTGAGGCAACAGTACACCACCCTTCCCCAGGGAGATCCCGACCATTAATTTCAAGATTGAAATTAGGAACAAGAAGAAGAGGGGAATGTGAGGAAGTAACCTGTAAGATTTAGGGATTTTCCAGACCAACTGAAAGGTTATCTCTGTTATTTGTGACTCACAGACCCTGACCTGGAGGCTTACAGACCCTGACCTGGAAGGTTTGACTTTCCAGAGAGTCAGAAAAACAAGTTGTGTAAACTGTGTGTTATCCGCAGAATTATGTCGCCAAAGCCTCACAAGCCTATCCTTGTAAAGGTCAGCAGTATTGTGACCAATCATGATATATCTATACCTCCCCGCCCAATGTGGTTTTTTGTGCTTAAAACCTGTTCTGTAACTGTCATCGGGGTTCGCTCCTTGCTTAAGGAGGACAGAACCCCGGCGCGCCGGTTCAATAAATCCTCTTGCTATTTGCATCGATCCTGTGTCTTGGTGGTCTTGGGCGACGGACTCCAGGGCGGAACCGTGCGGTTCAACATTAGTGTGATAATCATTTCAGATTAGCTTGGTAAAGGTGTGATGTGGCTTCTCAAGGGGACATACACGCTGCCCAAGTAGCTTTTCTCTAGTTGGTGATCCCACGAGGTTCAGCGATTTCTATAAAGCCAGACCTGTCTCCCTGCAAATGACTGCTGTTTGGAGTTCCCGGAGGTAAAAGCTGGGCTCTTTTCCCAACTGAATAGAGGACTGAAAACAGTACAGGCTGCTCTCGCCTCCCCACCCTCCCCTGGGAAGGCTCAGCCTTCTACGGCGGCATCTAAGACGGGAAGAATGGTCCCATCTTAGTTCCTTTGGGCGAGGTCTCCTTTGGGCGAGGGTCTTCTCAGATGGGTGGACCTTCCATGTCCTACAGGAAGGGTCACATCATTGACCTGAAGGTGACTGCTGCCAAGGAAAGTATTTGTGTGTGCTGAGTTCCAGAAGGAAGGGACTTGCCATGTTGCTGCTCTTGGAAACTGTAGACCACTTGGGGTAGCTCATTCATTTGTTTATCCATGGTTGCTTAATTGTCTCATTCATTCAACATGTACTTGTTAAATACTCGGTAAGCCGACCTAGAAAAGAATCGGTTGGGACACTGTAATCGTTATTTACCTCGGATGACAAGTGTGAGGTTTCCAGAAGGAAGGAGGGAAGGAGTAAGAAGGAAGGACACAATTAATTAAGTGAGTAAGTAGAACACCGATTTCCGTACTAGAAACCCCGATCTCGGCCTGTATTAGAATCTCAGCTCTATCACTTTTTAACTGGATGACCTTGGCAAGTCATTTAACTCTTGTGTGTTTAACCCACAAACTGGAGATCAGAACAGTACCCAGCAAAGAGAGATCTTATGAGGTGTGCCTGCCACATATTAATACTAAGTCCTGTTTCATTCAAAATACTCAACGAAATCTATTATGTGCCAATTCTATATTAAACATAGAGGACACAGTGGAAAATGCTACAGATGTGGGCCCTGTTCTCATGAAGATTTTAGTCTAGTGAGGGAGCCAGACATCGTCCAAATAACTCTAGATCACATATATAGATGTATGATTGTGTGCCTGTGTGCGAGCTAAATCACTTCAGTCCAACTCTTTGCAACCCCATAGATTGTAGGCCACCAGGCTCCTCTGTCCATGGGATTCTCCAGGCAAGAATACTGGAGTGGGTTGCCATGTCCTCCTCCAGGGGATCTTCCCGACCCAAGAAGTGAACCCCAGTCTCTTATGCCTTCTGCATCGGCAGGCGGGTTCTTTACCACCTGGTAAGCACAGATGTATGATTACAAGTGGAGTAAGGGCCATGGAAGAAGAGCACACGGTGCTGTGTGGGCAGAAGTCTTCCCTGAAGAACTGCCTTCAGTGTATCCTCAGAGGACAGACGAGATCGTAGCATTAGAAGACACTCAGGAAATGCCCCTTCAAAGAACACGAATTCTTTTGAGCCGAGGTCTAAAGAAGAATAAGAATTAAGTGCACAGAGAGAAATGCACTTCCCTTGCAGTTGATAAAGAATCTGCCGGCAATGCAGGAGACCTGGGTTCGATTCCTGGGTCGGGAAGATTCCCTGGAGGAGGAAATGGCAACTCACTCCAGTATTCTTGCCTGGAGAATCCCATGGATAGAGGAGCCTGGCAGGCTGTAATCCATGGGGTCGCAAAGAGTTGGACACAACTGAGCAACTAAACCACCACCACCACCACCAGAGAAATGATAGGGAAGAAAATTCTAGGGGGAAAAACCAGCATGTGTAAAGACCCCACGTTGGGCGCCAAATGTAAGAGCGCTGCGGCAAGAGAAGAGCCACCATGTGGGACCGTTGATAAAGGCCTTTATTGGGTAATCGCTCTCGGGCAGAGTTCCCCGGGCAAGCAAGCGGAAGGGAGGGAGTCTGCAAAGGTCTGTAGGGAAAGCAGGGTTTATATAGCCTGGTCCTGCGACTGAGTCAGGGGTTTTCCATATAAGGCAACAAACGGGAGCTGCAGCTTGGGTTGGTGTCCGGGGGTCTCGTGTCGATATCTGATTGGGCAGGCTTTTGGTGCCTCGACCCTGGAGACCTGCCCACCCTCTGGTTCCTGACTGGAAGATGGCCTAGCCCGGGACTTTCCGCTGCTCCGGGGTTTTCCATGTGACTGCCCACCCGACCTTTCAGAAAGGAACATGATTCATTCCTGGTGTGGAAAAGGGCATGGAGGTCGGAGTGCAGGAGAGACAGACAGTGGGACCGCATGATGCTGGAGAGGGAGGCTGGGATCAGAGCGGTGGCAGCCGTGATCAAACCTTTGATGTTTCTTCTACTGGTTCCTGATTGGAAGATGGCCGAGCCCGGGACTTTCCGCTGCTCCGGGGTTTTCCGTGTGACGGCCCACCCGACCTTTCAGATACAGCTTGCCAAATAGGTGTGGATAGGCTGTGCTCATGAAGACAAGGCATAAAGATTATTTTGTGGTTCCTGTCTTATACAATGGAGCAGATGGCGATGCCGATAAATGAGGGACCACACGGAACACTAGGTAATGTCATCAGTGCTACTGGTGACACCAAATATTACTTTTCCCCTCTACAGCTTCACCCTTGATGATCCATGTCTTTCTTGGTTTATGGACAAAGTATGTTATGTCAGTATTTTTCAGTGTCGACCTTGAGAATCTGGTCAGAACAGGAACCAAAAGATTATCACTGATATTATTTTTGGGTATAAGAGTATCATTTCTAATTTGCACTTTACAGAATGTGTTTATGTAACTAAACTTTCATTTTCTTTTCAGTTGTTAGCTGTCTTTCCTTAGTGGACTGCCCATGAACCTTTAGGATTCCTGAGATAGATCAATGCCACATTAAAATTTAAGGAACTACCTCATGAAAACCACATGCTTCATTTCCTGAGGATTGTTAGCAAGCCAAGGAAAAGCAAACATGTCAGCTGTGTATTGTTATTGGTGCTTCTTGCTTAACTGGTGCTTTGCCATTATAGTGGTCCTGAGTAGCTGCTTCTCTGTAAAGGCACAAAGAACTCATGCGGCCAAGACCAGGAAAGCCTAAACTTCATTAGGGAGTTTTGAGAAAGAGCTGCCGTGGTTTAGCTGTTTAAGCCCTTGGATCATTTTGGATATATCAGAAGATATTAATATGCTTTTGTATGGCTATTTTTCCCTTTTTAAAAATTCTAAAGTGGAAGGTCAGACTAGGCCAAGCATTGAGTGGCTTTTTAGATTAATGTTTAAAAAGATGGAGTAGCTGCCAGTACCTTAAAAGAGTCAGGAACATGACTTGGATAGATGTAGAGTTTTCTTGCAAATTTGGCTTTTGGTTTGTATCTGGCTAGAAAGTTATTATTTTTTTTTTCTTTCCTCTTCCATCTTTTCTTCTTTATACCCTCTCTCCCTCTCTTCTCCCTTTCTTCTTTCCTTCTTTTCCTTCAAGTATTAGTGTCTTTCTTATTATTCATGCCTCAAAGAAGGCTTCTCTCTTAGCTGACCATTCTTTAAAACCTAATGGCAAATCTTAAGCTCTTCTCCATTTGATAACCTCATTAAAGCCAGGGAAGCACTATACTGTATTTCTTTCTTTATTTCAAGGACCTGTCCTGAGTTTAGAACCATCAATATTCACTGCGGATTTTGTGGAAGGGAAGAGCGACTGAAAGTCAGTGCATTGTGTGTTATTGTGGTTAGGATTCTCTGGGACAAGGATAATATACATAAATAAAACAAGTGCACTGAACATTGAGACAAACTTGGAACAGACCCTTGTAAAAACAAACATACGCTTTTGAAAAATGAATAACAGAAATACAGTTTCATCATTAGTGCAACTGAGCCTCTAGCGTATCTGGTATATTAAAAGCCATTCTGGGGCTTTTTCTTAGCATGCTCTACTTTAGGGGATGTTGACTTATAGTGTCACAATATGAACCAGGAAGTTTTGTTTTTTGGACCCATACCCAGAAAAGGATACACCTCACCTAAGAACATCTGGAGATTTCTAAATCACCAAATGCTGCAGACCATGATGCTTAGAAGAGGCTGTTATCTGAGAATTCTTAGAGATACTATTATTTGGCTATTGATTATTCTCAGGAAACTTTAATTTTCAATTTAACTTCCCAGTGCTACTCTAGATTTTACTTTTAAGTGCCCCACTTCTGACTGTCAATTTGTATATAAATTACTTCAGGATTAGAAAGATAACAATGCCAAAGAATATCCATGTATGGAACCCAAATAAAGTCAGGGCTAAACTTCATTTATATGCTTATTGGTCTTTAATTTTTACCTCACTTCCTTGGAGAAAGTCTGAAAAACAATTTTTACATTCTCTATACTGTGCTTACTTTGTGCCCACTATTATTATTATTTTTTTATGTGATCCCATTTGAAAGCCAAGGCAACTGAAGCACATGGAGGTTAACTAACTTTTTCTAGATCTCATAGGTAGTACTACCCACAGCTGTGGAATTGAGGTACAAACCCAAATCTGTAAAGACTAAATTTCTCAGTTTTTTCAAGAAGTAAAAGACTGTGTATTCAGGACTGTCAGGGCATTTTTTAAAGAATAGTTTTTGGAATGATAAGTAGAGAAAGAGAGGTCGTCATTGGATGTGTATCTGGGTGTCATCTACTCAGAAATAAAAAATGAAAGGATAATTAAACTGGATGGGTATTTGTGTCCTGAAGCATAAAATATTCAACGCATATCTGTTAAATTTTTAAAGTTAAAACGTTATCACTTACATTATCCTCACAAGGCCATTAATCTATACAGGCATCCATGCAGCTACTGCACATTTGCTTTGTGTACGTCAGTGCAGAAGTGGCCTGCAAGAGAAGACTGTGAGACAGAATTTAGTGTGTATTTTCAAGAAGCCTGCAGTCTGGTGTGTGTAGCTATATAAATTCTGGAAAGTTCTTGGAGGAGTGTTAAGGATCAAGTTGTTGAAGGAATAATCTATGCACATTTTTTTGTGAAGTGGCAGAGCCCCATTGTTAAAAATTCAGGCTTTTGGATAGGTGGGAAGTTTGAAGGAGAATGGCCACATGAACATGGCTGAGTCTCTTGACAGTTCACCTGAAACTGTCACAGCGTTGTTAGTCAGCTATACCCTAATACAAAATAAAAATTTTTTAAAAAGCATAAATAAATAAATATAAGGGAAAAAGGAATGCAGGCTTTGATATTCAACTGCTGGTATTTAAAGTCCAGCTCTATCACTTATTAACTCTTGATCCCTGGGAGCTCCTTAATCAGCCTCTGCTTCTATTGTTTCATATGCAAAATGAGAATAACAAATACAACCTATTTCATGGGACTGTTTGGTAAAACACTAATGTAACATTTTCTATGTGCTGGGTAGGGACCTAAACATTTTGGAAGTAGTAAATTGTTGAATTCTTGGCAGAATTAGGTAGGTACTATTATTGCTGATATTGAGAGAATAAAAGGATTTGGTACATACAAAGTATTTAGAGCAATGACTGGCACATAGTAAAGATGTACACAGTGAATGTAGCTTAATAAATAAATATCATCCTGAGCAAAGAAGCAGGGAAATATATTAGAAGCAGGAAAATATTTACATAATCTTTAGAGGTAAGAGCAAATATATAATACATGCTTGCTGAAGTCACAATCCTAAATTTGGTTCTGGTGATCAATAAAGAGACAATGTCCAGTGGAAAGTGGCACTATGAACTTCTTAATTTCCATTGTCAACTTATATGCCCAGTTATTCACATTTTAGTGGCTTAAAAGTAGTGCCAATTATTTCATTAATATTTTTCCCTTTAGTTGAGTAGGCTGTCTGCATAGTGAGAATACATATATTTATGACAGTTTTATTATAGTGATATGATAAAATGTAATGAAAAAAATGTGGTTCATAAATAAACATACCTTTTTTTGTTTTGGAATTGCCTCTTGTGAGGAAAAAAAAAACACACAAAGCTGGTGACCACAGTCCAGGACATGGTTCTCTGGTTACAGTGATTCTCCTTTAAAGTAGTGGTTTGCTTTTATCTACTCAGTAGGCACATTCATTATGGTATGTGTGTAAAACTGTGGTGCCCAGATGTTTTCTGGTTTGCCTTTCTGTGGACTCTGTGAGCAGTGTACCTTTCCCTTGACCGTGAGTTGTTGTTGCTGTTTTTTAACTGTAGATATTACTAATAACGTTTAATCAATACATTTCTTACTCATTCATAATAGTCATTTGACTGTTTTGTAAGTCCTTCTGATGGTCTCTAAGCCCTCGAGAGCACTTTCTGAATGTTGCTGCTGTGACGTGTTTTTCTTTAAGTAAATTAACCTGGACATGGAGGTAGATGCTTGTGTTTAATTTGGATTCTAGCTCATGTGCAGCTGCCCATGTGTCTGCACTTTGTTACTTTATCTTTTTGAGCTAGAGCGGTCCATCCAGATGCCATTGTGTTCTGTGTTTGGCCCCAGAGGGGAAGGAGATATTGAGGAACTGATATGGGGTTTTGTGTGTGATAAAACAGAGAGGGGGCTCTACCCAGGAATCACATGATAAGCAGGAAGAATGAATTGTTCTAGTTATATTATCCAGCACTTCATACTACACACATAAATGTTATATATAAATTATATACATACAAATACAGAAAGATAGATAATTGTCCCTTTATTTTTCTAGGTACCTAACAGTAAAATCCATATGTGTACAATAATAAATTGAGAAAGCAAATGATATAGATTAACAGAGAGGAAGTTGAGAGGCAGTTTTAGAAATTTCCCAAAGTATAATCAAACCTGGAGAGTAAAATCTCTATTAATAAATCAGATTTTTGTGCTTCAGTAGCAAAATGGTTGGTGGATAGGATATCAATATATCAGTATTTAGAAGCAACAGCCTAAGTCTACAGCTACAGTTCTATTTCTTGACGCAATTGTCAGCAGTAACTAATTGATGTCCATAAAGTACTTCTGCAAATGCCAACTGTTAAAAAATATGCTCAGAACTCTCTTAACAGCAATAAAAGGAAATTCTTCTCCCACCAGGTGTCTAGATACAAACCTTATCATATGTTACTGTTTTAAATACAGAAGAATTTTGTAATGCAACCTATTCTGGCTTTCAATAAACTGGTCCAGTGGGGAGAACCAAATAATTTGCACGGTGCATAATTTTTAGAAATATGGCTACTAAAATGTAGGAAGCTTTATCATCTTATTGCACACAGTTTGCTCTAAAATAGAAGGGGAATGGAAACACAGTGATGATATATTGTCATGTGGACCACTTTATGGCCTGCATTCTTTATAATACAACAGTTGCTCCACTGACACCAAGTTATTTATTGAATAGTAGGGCAAATAGACCAGTAAATCATGGTTTCACTTCTGGCCAATCAGAATCAGCCCTGGCTTTGTGGAGTGCTAATTTTTTAAGCTTATTTATTCTGCTTGCTTTCATTTTTATCTTTATCGGTCTCTATTTTATAGCAATCTTTTCTTTAATAGACTTTAATCTGGAGACATTTTAAAATGTGCCACATGTCAAATCCAATTCAACTGAGATACTTAAAGGCTTACTATTTAAATTAAATATGAATGCTTTCAAAAATGTATACTTGTATCATAATTGCTTAAAACTGCATTTCCACATTATGTATGTTATATATTTGAATGTTTTCAATGTCTACAAGACCCAAAGTTAGGTTAAAAAGAAACAAAAAATAAATTATTCACGTCACATACGTCTATACATCTGATAGTGTAATTAGCAATCAAAAGTACTGCATATAGTGATGTAGTAGAAACATTATAATTTTGTACATCCTGCTGTTGATGGATTTAGGTACCACATTTTGCACATTTTCTATTTCATTATTTTTGACTAAAAAAAGATAAACATAAAATAACATGCTTTCTTTATTTTAGTCTAACTTTTTAAATCATCCTTCACACTTCTTTTGCTTTCCTTCCGTGTCTGGCCCTCACTTCCCCAGTTTACATAGGACTTGTTTTTCTTCATTTATCTTTACTCTTTCCTGCTCTGTAGTGCTAACACTAATAATAACAATAGAAATCTTGCATGTAAATCTGGGGGATTTTAGAGGTCACTGAGGTTACTTCTCTGCTTTTAGTTAGCTTTCTAGCCATAGAATAAAAGTTATCTGTGCTGTTCTTGGTATCACCATAATAAATTTCTTTCATTTCTCAAGTTACCTTTGACATTATTTTTCTAAAAGTTTTATGTATGCTAACATTGACAGTTATAGTTTAAATATTACCTCTCCTTTTTTCCCCATAAGGGCTACACATTTTCACTACTTTCTTCTGTGAAGTCGCTCAGTCTTGTTGCAGTCTTTGTTACCCTGTAGACTGTAGCCTGCCAGCCTCCTCTGTCCACGGGATTTTCCAGGCAAGAATACTGAAGTGGGTTGCCATTTCCTTCTCTAGGGGATCTTCTCCACCCAGGGATCAAACCTGGATCTCCCACATTGCAGGCAGACTCCTTACCATCTACCTCAACATATTTCACTCTTTTTTTTTTTTCTCTCTTTACTAACCTGTTTGACTGATCTCCGTTAGATATATCAAAAGTTTAATCACTTTTAGTAGAATGAGAGTACTTTATCAAAATATTTTTCTAAGAGTGTGTATACTCAGGCATCTCACTATTTAGACATTTCCCACCAGTGGCTTTATGTTAGTGTTTAAACTTTTATACATCTTCCTGTGCACTTGAGCTAGCTCTATCCTGCATTCATTCGTCCTGTTATTTGTGATGTTTCAGCTTCCTCTCCAACTGACCAGATTGTATACCTCATAATCTTCATTCATTTATGCCTGGGCAATTAAAAAGACAAAGACAATCATAAATGAATTTTATTCATATGAGATATTTCTGTTGTTTGCTACTGTCTTGAGAACTACTCTAGAAAATACAAAAAGTATGTATTTGATTAACTATGGACCTGGGCTCACACCTTGATACTGGCTTTGAGTAAGAACGGAACAGAAATCTCATTTGTAAAAGGAGTATGAGAATTGTCCGTAGATTAATACAAGTTTTAAACTGAATGAGACAACATTTGTAAAGTTCTTGGCACAATTTGCTAGTACCAATGATGAGGTCATGGATATGAGTATGCTAACAGATTAAATAAAAACGTTTTTTCTTCTATTATTTAAATATTTGATGAAATTTTTAAAATTGATTGACTAAATCAGAAACAGAAATAAGAACAAATATAAAAGGAAGAAAGAACCCCTACTCATTCTGTATGCTCTCCCCTCCCCCATCAGCTACTGGCTCCACACCAAGAAGAGATACATTGAAGGTGAACTTAGCTATAGTTCAACTAGTTGTGGAAGGCTTGTTTTTCTTCTTAGCTATGGAAACAAAGTTACATCTGTAAAATGG
Source organism: Oreotragus oreotragus (assembly GCA_006410675.1). Lineage (NCBI taxonomy): Eukaryota > Metazoa > Chordata > Mammalia > Artiodactyla > Bovidae > Oreotragus > Oreotragus oreotragus. The sequence goes on from SJYX01016888.1 coordinate 175,793, forward strand.
ACATGAACTACCTTCTCATAGGGTTATTATTTCTGTGGATACAGTCATCAGTAGAACTTCCTTGTCATGCTCTGCTAGGCAAGTGTTCTTTCTGCTAATAAATTCTGTTCCTAAAATTAAAATTATTATAGATGGTTCATATTTCAGATGTCTTACAGTTTTCATGAATCTATATTTTTTAGTGCATACCCCTTTATTGAGATCTAGCCACATATGAATCTGTCCTTCAGTGATTTTTCATTTTAGTAAACCCCTAAAAGTAGCAATTTAAAATAGCACAGTAACTCACACATGACTAAATGGGATTTGTTAAATTTCTTTTGAAAAAAGTATAGATTTATTCACATCTAGACGTGAACTCCACATCACAAGATGAAACAGAATGGTGAGCTTTTTCTTGCTGTGAGTGAATAAAACTGGGGTTTCAGCTAGAAAAGATACAACTATGATAATGTAAAAATAGATTCTGTGACTCCACTCTTGAAGAATTTTATCTCACCTATCCATCACATGCACAGGAATGGTGTCTTTTATGCTCTTGAAGAGTTTTTTTAAACTATCTTTTTATGTTACTGGATATATTCTGTGAACTCTGAAATTACCTGTTAGTAATTCTTGGTTAATGTGGTATTACAGTAACTGATAGCAATGAAACCTGTTGCTCTTTCATTGGTCATCATTTAAACTGGGATTAGAAAGCTCTAAGGATTCATAGTCACAAGCCTGGATTTCTGAATCAGACCTTACTATCCATTTCCAACTAATATCACTAAGTAATATAGTCCTTATCTCATAACATTGTTGCTAGAGTGAATAAAATAGAAGTATAAATTTACTCCAGTGTGTGTGTGTGTTTGTGTGTTTGCACATGTACATGCTTAAAGAATTTTCTCATTCATTAATTTAAATCAAGAAAAATCAAGAAATATTGATGGATCTGCCATCTGTCAAGCACTGTCATGTCATGGATATGGAGATATGAATAAGGACACAGTCCCTGTCCTGCAGGCTGTCCCTGTCTAGTGAATAAGACAGATAAGTGTGTTAACTATCAGCTAATGTAATCAACACAATAATAGAGGAGTAGATACAGTGCAATGAAACACTGAGAAGGGTTGAAATTCTCAGTCTAAGTCAAAGAGGGCCGGCTCTTTGCATTTCTACTGAAATATCTTTTTAGCCAAAGGAGGGAACTCCATTGTGGAGTGACTTCAAACAAGAATAGCCTGCCTTTGTGAGGGTTATTTACTTGACATTAAGAACAGCAATGTTCAAATGCTCAAAAGTATATCTAGAGTGAGTGTTTGAATGTGTGTGTGTGTGTATTCACACACACACTGGTACACACACACCACACATCTATATATAAATGTTTACTCTCCTATTGCTGCTGTAAGAATTACCCAAATTGAGTGTCTTAAATCATCGCAAATTTGTTATCTTACAATTCTGGAGCTCAGAAGTCTGCAGTGAGTCTCAGTGGGCTAAGTCAAGGCACCAACAGGGTTACATACTGTTCTGGTGACTCTCGGGGAGGATCTGTTTTTGCCTTTCCCAGCAGTAAGAGCCCTTGGCTCGTAGTGCCATCTTCCATATTCAGAGTCAGCAGGGACCAGTAGAGGAATTTGCAAATGTGATTGCATAGACCTACTTGGTTCATCTAGGATAAACTATCTTATCATCAGCTGATTAACAAACGTAATTCCATCTCCAACCTTAGTGTCACCCCCCCACCACTGCCAAGTGACGTGGCACATTCATGGATTCCAGGGATTAGGATAGGAACACCTTCGAGGGGGAGCCTTTGTTTTGGTACCACAGAAGTGTATATTTTTTCCAGTTAAGAATTGGATACCAGGGATTAGGATGGGAACATCTTTGAGGGGGGCCTTTGTTTTGGTACCACAGAAATGTATATTTTTTCCAGTTAAGAACTGGATATTAGAGAAAAAAATGTAAAAAGAAATAAACAATAAACTAAAAGTCTTGTCCCATCTGCACGTTGAAGAGAAGACCAGGCCTTGAATCTTTTGTTAAAGAACTTTCCTGTTTCATGTACTGTTAACCATATTGAGACAAAAACTATAGAGGTAAACAAATGGAAAGTACCATATGAATGCTATCTCTCTCTCTCTCTATATATATATATATAAATATAAAGGATAGAACTCACGTTTTGCATATTTTCTGTGAAGGGAGGGTGGAAGAATATGATCTCTGTGAAATGAAGAAGAGATGGTGCATTTTGAAGTTGTTGTTGTTGTTTAGTTATGAAGTCAGGTCTGATTCTTTGCAACCCCAAAGACTGTAGCCCACCAGGCTTCTCTGTCCATGGAATTCTCCAGGCAAGAATACAGGAGAGGATTGCCATGACCTTCTCCAGGGGATCTTCCCAGCCCAGGGCCCAAACCTGTATCTCTTGCAGTCTACCTGCATTGCAGGCAGATTCTACCCACTGAGCCACCAGGGAAGCCTGCATTTTGGTAATGGGACCCCAAATCCAGGGCAGATGAAAAGAACATTGTTACAAACTTGAGACTTCATTCAAAATTGAGATCTAGACAGCATCTAAAAAACTGCCATTTTCCTTTATATTTCTTCCACGTTAAATGAAATTGTAAACTATGTAATAATAATCAGTACAGTTCAGTCACTCAGTCATGCCTGACTCTTTGCGACCTCACGGACTGCAGCAAGCCAGCCTTCCCTGTCCATCACCAACTCCTGGAGCTTGCTCAAACTCATGTTCATTGAGTTGGTGATACCATCCAACAATCTCATCCTCTGTTGTCCCCTTCTCCTCCCTCCTTCAATCCTTCCCAGCATCAGGGTCTTTTCCGATGAGTCAGTTCTTCACATCAGGTGGCCAAAGTATTGGAGTTTCAGCTTCAGCATCACTCCTTTCCAGTGAATATCAGGACTGATTTCCTTCAGGATGGACTGGTTGGATCTCCTTGCAGTCCAAGGGACTCTCAAGAGTCTTCTCCAACACCACAGGTCAAAAGCATCAATTCTTCAGTGCTCAGTTTCCTTTATAGTCCAACTTTCACATGCATACATGACTACTAGAAAAACCATAGTTTTGGTTAGATGGGCTTTTGTTGGCAAAGTAATGTCTCTGCTTTTTAATATGCTGTCTAGGTTGGTCATAGCTTTTCTTTCAAGGAACAAATGTCTTAATTTCATGGCTACAGTCACCATCTGCAATGATTTTGGAGCCCAAGAAAATAAAGTCTGTCATGGTTTCCATTGTTTCCCGTCTATTTACCATGAGGTGATGGGGCCGGATGCCATGATCTTTTTTTTTTGAATGTTGTGTTTTAAGCCAGCTTTTTCATTCTCCTCTTTCATTTTCATCAAGAGCCCCTTTAGTTCTTTTTTGCTTTCTGCCATAAGGGTGGTGTCATCTGCATATCATATAAATATTGATATTTCTCCTGGCAATCTTGATTCCAGCTTGTGCTATAATAATAATAAACTAACACTATTAGTACATGACACCACTTACTATGTGCCAGTCACTCTTCAAATTGCTTTATATATATTAATCATTTATTTATCACCAGGGCTGTCTTCTTGATCATCAGTTTATCTACTTACACAGCCCCCACTTTAAGAAGCCCCTCCTGTACCCTCACCCCCACACCTGGTTTAATGCTGTGTGGTCAGTCTCTGGAAGGTTTTGACTATTTTAAAATGAGTGGGGCCTACATTTGATCGTAGGCCCTGTAAAGCTGTAGTTGGTTGTACTCATCACACCAAAGCTATACACTAAATAATATTATTACCAGAATTTTGTAGAAGAGAAACTGAGATAGAGAAGGGTTAACTTGTCAAGATCACCCTGATGGCCTGAAAGAGAGCCAGGACTTGAACCTGAGGGGAATGAGCCCTGAGCCGTACCTGCCTCCAACTTCTTGGAAGGCAGAGATAATGTCTTCTTCCCAACTCTTCTTCCCAACTATGCTCCACTCTCTGCTACATGGTTAACTTTGCTAAGTTCTTGGTGAACTAAATCATATTTGATGGTCTTAGATATAAATATTCACTTCATTTTTCAACTAAGAGAGATAAAAGTAAAAAAAAAAATTCTGAATGTTTTCCAAGACATTTGTTCAAACAGACCAAAATCGACTTTTTTCCCTTCACTAAATCACTTGCCCAAGGATATTCAGTTCAGTTGCTCAGTCATGTCCAACTCTTTGTGACCCTATGGACTGCAGCACAACAGGCTTCCCTGTCCTTCTCTCTCTCCCGGAGTTTGCTCAGATTCATATCCATTGAGTTGGTGATACTATGTAGTCATCTCATCCTCTGCTGCCCTCTTCTTTTGCCTTCAGTTCTTTTCAGCATCAGGGTCTTTTCCAGTGGGTCAGTTCTTCACATCAGGTGGCCAAAGTATTGGAGCTTCAGCTTAAGCCTAGGGAGATTACCTTGTTCAAAAGTCCATTATTTAGTATTTATTAGTTAGATTGATATTAGTTATTAGTTAATAACTAGTTAGGTTCATANAGTTCTTTTCAGCATCAGGGTCTTTTCCAGTGGGTCAGTTCTTCACATCAGGTGGCCAAAGTATTGGAGCTTCAGCTTAAGCCTAGGGAGATTACCTTGTTCAAAAGTCCATTATTTAGTATTTATTAGTTAGATTGATATTAGTTATTAGTTAATAACTAGTTAGGTTCATATTAGGAAAATATTCTGGAGAGATCTGATAAAACTACACAAAGCAATTTTATATCTTCATCCTAACTTATTCTTAAAAACCTTAAATTTTAGAAACAATGACATTATATATTTCCATTGATAAAATTACTTTAAGAAGTATAATTTCATGTAGAATGAGAATAGAAAAGCCATATATAATAATAAACTATTAGGATAGGAATAACAGTTGAGAGCACTTGTTGGTTATTAGGCTTCAAATTAATTTAATATGCATTTTCTTGGGTTTGCTACGTGCTAATGCTAGGCTGTATGAGGAAATTTCAGTAATAATTATATTAATTAACAATAAAAAGTCATCCTCAGGGAGCCCAGAGTCCCACGAGCTGAGAGATCCAATTATTTGAGAGTCTCATCAGAAAAACTCTATGGCAAGGACTGGAAATGCTGCATGGTAAGACCCTGAGGCCAGCATTTGGACATTTTAATGTTGATTTTACCAACAGATATCAGGTGTAACTTTGGGCAGCTCACAGCCTAAATACATTCAATATCTCCACTTTACCCTCTGAGGATTGGCACTAATATTATCTTTTCTACCTACTTCATGATGTGATGTAAGTACTAAATGGATTCATGAATATGAATACATCTTAATTTTTTTTTAAGGGAGGAGGAGGGAGGTATTAAACTAGGTATTTTTCTTGCACTAAGTAGTTTCAAACAAGACATAGGCCATAAATCACAAAGTATAGAAAAAGAAGTCTTATTTCATATTAACTACAGCTACATTACTTTAATCTCTGTTTTACTACCTTACATTATCCAGGTTTAGTTGATTTAGATGGTTATTGGACCAAAACAAAAAGATTGAAGATGTTAGCAGTGCTAATTTACTCTAATCCTTAATTCATAATCCTATATTTATAATTCATATTTGGTTGACTCAGCTAACAGAGAAGCCAAAACATGAAACTAACTTGTTTTATTCATTTAATCATGTTATTGGGCACTTATTATTTACAGGGTATGGCACATAATATAGTGGAGAAGGAAATGGCAACCCACTCCAGTATTCTTTGGAGAATCCCAGAGACAGAGGAGCCTGGTAGGCTGCCGTCTGTGGGGTCACACAGAGTCGGACACGACTGAAGCGGCTTAGCAGGAGCAGCAGCAGCAGCAGCACATAATATAGAGATAAAGGAGATAAATAAGATATAATCTGTACTTTCATAGAAAGCATGGTTTACTAGTGATAATAGGGATAAAATGCATGCATACAGGGCCAGATGCACAACTGCTATGGAACGGCTGTGAAGAGTCTCAGAAGGAAATGAGCATATGAAATAGAAAACTATATGACTAACCACCTGGATTTATATGTATATATATTGTGTGTGTGTGTGTCTCAGAAAAAAAAACAGTTAAAATCAAGCAGTGTGGGAGAAGTAGGAAGTGTAGGGGAAGGTATTATTATTTGAATACCCCTGTTATTTTATAAGGACGAACCAAAGCTGCCTGGGAGACTGTATGTGTTGGTGAAGTTTTTCATAGCAACTTTTATTTTGGCTTATGAAAATTTAAATTTCTCTCCTGAAAGGTTTATTGTGAGGAGTAATAGTTTTGCAAACATGATCAGTAGATCGAGGAGTAAATTAATATTATGATAAAACGTCTGGCCTGAAGGTTATGATAATGGGGAGAAAAAATGTTTGGCTCTAACTGGTTCAGATCATTTCAAACGATGTTATTACAGTATTTGTAGGTTTAAAATACTAGAGGTAAAATCTCCTTAAGAATATACCCATTTTGTGTGTATAATAATTTCCATTATTGTAACTTTGAATGATTGTCACATTCACTCACTGTTGAACTTCACTAAGTGAGGTGATTGTCACAGAGTTCATTATAGTTGACTCACTTTAAGCCAAACAGGCTAGCTCAGTAGGGCATTCCGGGCCCCTCCCTGAAACACAAATAAAACATTTTACAACAGGAAGCTAGCTTTTGGCTGTCACTATTTTCAAAAATAAAGTAGCAAGTGACAGACGCACAAAGTCTAGAGTGGCTTGGAATATAAGAACTACTTTTTTTTTTTTTTAATGTTAGATCAGCAATTGTATAGTAAGTGGTCTAACAGGAATTTCAGAAACAAAGCACTGGATTGAAAGTGAAGTCGCTTAGTCGTGTCGGGCTCTTTGCGACCCCCTGGACTGCAGCCTACCAGGCTCCTCTGTCCATGGGATTTTCAAGGCAAAAGTAATGGAGTGGTTTGCCGTTGCCGTCTCCATCGTTACTCCCAGACATAACCAATTAGATCATATCTTCTTATTTTCAATAAGCAGTCAGCACTTCTCAAGCACTGGATTAGACCTGAGCAAAAATTATTAAGATTACTCAGGGTCAAAGACTTTGTTCCTGCTGGACACCTGCAGTGTGTAGTAATGCCCTTTTAACGTTCTATCAAGGTTCCTGCCTGGACTGTCTGACTTGACATTGGACACTACTAAGAGGAGACAAGCATGCAGAGAGAGTGATTAATGTAAGCCCTTCTGCAACTAGCCAGAGGCCTAAGGAATTCTTTTCTGCAACATTCCAGAGATAATTGCCCACCATTTTATCTCGGAGAGTGTTAAGTCATTAAAAAAATTTGGCATACTGTGACATGTAAGGGGGCGGAGTTACTCAAAGAATGAAATAAACAGCAAAACGGAAAATTGAGGCTAAAAAAGAAAAATGTGAGTGTATAGAGTCTTTAAGGGAGGGTAGGGTTCATTTTACCAATGTATATCAGTTCTTTACATTGAGAAACTCAAGAGGTTTTACACAATTTCTCCTTTACAGCTTGATAAGCTTCATGACTTCCCTGAAAAGGTACTGTTTTTATAAGTTATATCAAATATACTTGCCAACTGAAAACTTACTTTCTCCAATTTCTATAAATTAATTCCCTATTGTTAATGACTCTATAAATGAAACTAAACAAAGTACATACTTTAAAAATAATTGATTAGAAATAGAAATATGTATAACATTATTATGTTTGAATCCATTACTGTCTTATATGAGATCAGTTCTGTTCCAATTTGGCATCCACAATCCACAAGAGCATCTTTGGTTCCAAAATATTTTAGCCAAATATCCTCTTCATCATGCTGGGGCTGGGGGCTAGGGGAGATAATGGACTTCAGTTGTGTTCAGAACGCCAGTGCGCACCATATGGCCTATTTTCCATTGGCAAGTTAGTCCTTAAAATCTTCGGGGATTCCACAACATATGCATAAGTATTATAAATTAATGTTCTAATGTGCTTTGAGGCCCTTGCTGAATGAATGACAGGCTGAATTAAAAAAAATATATATTTTTTGAAAAAAAAAAAAAAAAAAAAATAGGTGTGTGGTTCTCCCCAGGCACTGGAATTAGGAGTTTGAAGAGAGGCAAGGATTTGATCCTTCCTTTTCTTGAATTAACTCCTGGAATATATATGGAAATGAGGCAGGTTTTTTTGATACTTCAGCTTTCAGAGATGGCTGTAATCATTCCAGTCAAACTCCTTTACATCATCTTAGCTTATTGCCATTTTTAAAACATTTTAAAGGTCTCATTTTCTTTGCAGTTTTAAATAAAAACAGAAAATACATTTAGCCACATGGAAGTGATCAATCAGCAGGTTCATTTGGAAAAAAGCCCTCATTTAATAAATGAGTCCCTGGCTTTGGTAAAGCAGTGCACAAATTCTCTTTTCTCTTTCCTTCCTTCCTGCATTCTTGTCTTCCCACCTTCCTTCCTTTTTTCTTTTAATGAAAATTCAAATTCCTTCTCTCTGTATGCTTCTTGGAACTGTAAAGCACTGTGGACCTTATTTTCTATTGCAGAACAGTGATTTACAGGAAACATAACTCCACCAAAGACCACCAAATAAACAAAGTGTAGCACTCAGGATTTTATTCTCAAAGCAGGGACCAAACTTCTTGCAAATCAATGCATCACTCACACATTCAGAAATCTGATGGTAATTTATGGACTGTGGGAAGAGAGCATTACTGCCTTTTCTCTTTCATTCTATTTTTCCATCCTTCCTTTCTTTAGGGTGTTTGTTTTCGATTAATAGATTGATGGCTTCCCTGGTGGTTCAGACGGTAAAGAGTCCGCTTGCAATGCAGAAGACCTGGGTTTGAGCCACATTGATAGCCATAGATTGAATAAAATCAAGTAACAATGGCATTGAATTCACAATAGTATATAACCTGTTAATAACTTTTATGTACATGCTATGTATATGTGTAATAGCTGCTGTGTATTTATAGTATGGGCTTTCCTGGTAGATCAGTGGTAAAGAACCCACCTGCCATTGCAGGAGATGCGGGTTCAATCCCTGGATTAGGAAGATTCCCTGGGGAAGGAAATGGCAACCCACTCCAGTATTCTTGCCTGGGAAATTCAATGGACAGAGGAGACTGGCAGGCTATAGTCCATGAGGTCACAAAAGAGTCAGTCACAGCTCGGTGACTGAACAACACCACCAAAATTATATAGTATTATAATTGCTATATACATAATATGACAAATTAATTACTAAATATTTTAATTTTAATTATCATTGTTCATTAGCAGAGATCAGGTCATGTAAAGGAAAGAAAAGGGAAATTTTGGTCAAGTTGATGTAAGTTCAAGTCCTTGGCCCTCATTTCTTCTTCTGTAAAATGAAATTAACTATTTATAGTTTATATGGCTATTGTGTATATTAAAAACCACAAAATATGCTATGTACCTAAAATAGTGTTTGGCACATGTACTTGCTTAATAAACAGCAGGTAATATATTATTTCATATTATGCAAGTTGAGTAATAATTTCTAGTCTCCTTGGACCATCCTTGGTGGGTGGAGAGGCAGGCAGAGTAATTTTTATTTTCTGCCATAGAAACTACAATAAGGGAAATGTAACACTTACTCAAGGTTGCCCAGTAAGTCACTCTCTGTCATTAGGACTTAAGGGTTTTCAGCTTCGCTGTCTGATTTCAGTCCATTAGGCCACAAAGTCATCAAAACAAACCAGAAAAGAGCACCATCAAAAAGCAAAAGTAATAAATTCAAAGGATCCTGGAGGAGTATTGTACTAAAAGCCATCTGCTATCTAAGTCCACATTCTCAACCCTCTTGAAATGTTATTTGTAAAGCTTTAAAAGGCTTGACTGGAAACCATGTCTTTTTAAAGATACAGTATATCTATTGCTGACTCATGCATACTGAATTGAGTTGTAATATAGATTTTTGAATGTACATCAGAGAAATGCCAATACTTTTTACATTGCCAAAGCCCTTAGGCTTTGCTGTTGAGAAAGATTTGTGATTAGCTAAGCAAATGATTCTTGCTATAGCAGTAATGGTGAGATGTATTTATGTGTGTGTGTGTGTATGTATTTGTGTATATATTTTAAGTGTGTTTGGAGAATGGAGATAGTTGCAACATTTAAATGATAAATACTAGTGTGCACGAGCTTCCCAGGTGGCTCAGTGGGTAAGGAATCCACCTGCAATGTTGGAGACATGGGTTTAATCCCTGTGTCAGGAATCTCATGGACAGAGGAAACTGGTGGGCTATAGTCCATAGGGTCACAAAGAGTTGGACACGACTGAAGTGACTGAGCATGCACAGTGCACTGTATGCATATTTTTTAGTTCTTTTTTAAATATCCAATATTCTCACCAGCCTACTAGAATTTCTGTGCCATAGTTAGGTGAAAAAAAAAAAATCCATAACTGCTGTCTTAGTGTTTCCACTTGACTTTGGTACCTTGTCTCCCTGCCTTGCTCTGTCAAATGCCCTTATTCTTCCCACTCCTTTTTTCATTTGGGTTTGGCAGGCACACTTTCGCTCAGTGCCAATGTGGTAACCTTAAACTTGCTTACTTAAGTGGCTGATTTCTTATCTTCCTTTATGTGGTTTGTGGGATTTTTTTCCGACTCTTTGGCTTATTACTTCCTTCTACCACCTTGTAGATTTGTCTTTCTTATTGTACTTCTGTTATTGTGTTATCTTTTATAAATAAAACAATGAATATTTAAAACTTAAAGCCTTTTTAATGCCAGTTATGAAGGCAAATATTTTTATGTGAACAATAATGAGGAGGAAAAATGGATTTCTCCAAGCTTTATAAAGCCCCAACAAGGCAGAGAGCAAATTCTCAAATTATAGGGTTTTACTTGTCCTATTTCTAAGGAGTGGAACAAAAATTTTTTTTGCAGATATTTTAAGAGATGGCAAAACAGGGAATCAAACCAAAGTCATCACAAAAGGCTCCCAGTGTAGACCCAGCCATCTGCATATAGTTCACAGAACTCTTCTGTTTATTTATGAGTCGTGGAATGTGTAAAGCCAACTTCTAGCTGTAAAAGGACATACAGTTGCTCTCATATAATTTCTTTGGGCCTTTTTTTCTGCAAAATCAAGAGTTTGCTTTCTCATATACAGAGAAACACTGCCATGCATAAAGATCCAGTTTTTGGAAATTCAAATTCCTTTGCTAAAGCATTTAAAATGACAGCTAAAAAGTGCATTTAAAACATAAGCATATAGTATTTAAATAAATGCAACTGATCTTCATATGTATACACAGAAGTTCTGTACCTGTCAAGAATACTTTAGAATACCTCTAATATACTCCAAAAAGGATAAAATTAAATTGGAGACAGAAACATTAATTATCTGGATAAAATTTGGTTCTTTTCAAGACAATAATCTTCGATTGATAGGCACAAATGACAATGAAAGAATTTATATATTTTACCTTAAGACTCCACAGCTTTCTTCATAGCAAGATTTTTTTTCCAGAAGCTTATGTATGGAAAAATTATTTCTCAAATTTCATCATGATATAATGAGTTCAGAGAACTAAATTGTTTATACATGAAAAAATTAAATGTCTCTGCCATTCTTGTTCTGCAGCTCTGGGCTCTATCTTCCTAGTTAAAAAGAACATTATGTTTTGCAGGCCAGCAACTTTCTTGATATGATGTTTTAGTTTAATCTATCCAAAACATTACCCTCCAGCCATTCTAAGAAAGTTACTTTTCTGACATGATGTGATTTTATGATCTTATTGAAACATTTTCAGCCTTAAGCATTAAATACAAATAAATGGAAATGGGTAAGAGCTTGAGTATTTGACCTCTAAATGTGTGTTTAGAGTTACTTCCTGAATAGGTGAAAATGTAAAATGTTACATATACCCAGAAATATAACAATAAAAACAAAGTCCACACTAGGCCAGGTCAGAGTTATCTAACTCTGACTTGTCTTTGTCTTCTTATAATTTTTAGTGGATCTTGCCTAACATCTGGGGATAAATAGAGCACATACAAAGGAGATGTTGCTACCCACACAAAAGGATGCAACAAGTGTAAAATTCTCTAGTTTTCTATTGCTAGACAGAAAATCTTCCTATCTGTACATTTAAGACCTTTACCATAGGGGAGGTTTCAGCAAGTAAACGTCTTTTTTTTTTTTTAAGTATGAAAGCCTGACAGCAGAATTTCATAAGCTTGGTGGGGAGAAGACAAAGGCCATTGGTCATATGAATTGGAGTGAGGATGAGAGAAGAGTTTGATGTGAAAAATAAACTTGACAGCAATAAAAACTGAGGGTTTTTTTTTTTTTNATTTACTTAAATAGATTCTTGTGCTGATAAGAGGCTATTCTAATCTTGATGAAAAGGTAAATTGCAATCTCAGCCCAAATAAACCAGAAATCTCTAAAGAAGAAAATCTAAGGGGCTGCAGAAGCAAGCCTCTTTAGATTATGTGTTAAAATTAGCTTGAGTAGGTTTTCCTTTGTTTGTTTGCCTCATGTCTAACAGAACACAGGATGAAAAAAGTGAAGATACAAATCAGAAAACCTGACAGTCTTTGAAAATAATTGCTACATCCTCAATTGCAAGAATTATGTCTAGTTTATTGAAAGTCTCTAGTCCTCTCATAATGGATGGTGGGTTTGGGCTCCCTCGTGCCTCAGTTGGTAAAGAATCCGCCTGCAATGTGGGAGACCTGGATTCAATCCCTGGGTTGGGACGATCCCCTGGAGAAGGGAATGGCTACCTGCTCCAGTATCCTGGCCTGGAGACTGGCAAAGAGTTGAAAACAACTGAGCGACTTTCACTTTCACTTGTAAAAGTGTACGTAGAAATAAGATACAGTATATAGCTAAGCAGACATTTACAAACTGTTGGCTAACTATGTTCAAGTTCTTAAAAAACAAACAAAAAAAGACGGTTCATTTACAATATTTATAATTAACTTGTCACATTTATTCAGTAAACATTAATTGAATCCCTAACATATGCCAGTATTTAACATGGCCGGGCCTTTAGCACTGAATGAGACAGACATCATCTCTTTTCTCACAAAAGGATAAGCAGGATGTGATAGATAATAAATGTATAAGTAAGCAAATTATCAGAGAGAAGTGAGTACTGTGAAAATAAAAAAAATGAAGTACTATGGTAATTACTACAGGTACACTTTCAATGTCTCCATGCTGACCTCTCTCTCATGATTCATCCTCCACATAACCTTCACAATCATCTGCTAAATCATCAATTTTATTGTGTCACATTCCTGCTAAAATTCTTTAATTGCCTCCTATAGGATACAGTCTAATATCTACGGTATTTCAGATCCTCAAAATCTGTCTTCCTCACCTGTCCCCCTTTCAACCTCACATTCCGTGCAAAGTGTACCATGTCACATGGTACATCACTTATCCATTCATACATCCACCCATTCAAGAAGATAATCACTGGGACGCCTGTACGTGCTGCTGATACAAATAAATATTCATGGCCCCTTCCTTATAAGCTCTAAACTCTGGCATGGAAAACAGAGCCCACAAAGAAACTATCAATTGCAAATGTGAAAACTGTTTCGAAAGAGAAGAACGTGAAATCATCAGAATTAACAAAAAGGGATATGATCCTCAGAAGAAATGACAATTGGGCATCTATTGGCATGTATCTGCATATGTTTTAATTTGGTGTTTTTATGTGTTCAGTAAATTTCTGCACTCCTGAAGGGCAGGTTATTTCTGGGTTTCCACTCTATATTGGCTTCCCAGATGGCACTAGTGGTAAGGCACCAGCATGCCAATGCAGGAGACAGAAGAAACGTGGGTTCGATTTCTGGGTCAGGAAAATCCCCTGGAGGGGAGCATGGCAACCCACTCTGGGCTTCTTGCCTGGAGAATCCCATGGATGGAGAAGCCTGGAGGGCTGCAGCCCACAGGGTTGCTGAGCTGGACATGACTGAAGGGACTTAGCATAAATGCATACAAAATTACAAATGATACAAGAATTATTAATTAATGCTAAGTCCCTTTAATCATGTCCAACTCAGCAACCCTCTGGGCTGCAGCCCTCCATGCTTCTCTGCCCATGGGATTCTCCAGGCAAGAAGCCCAGAGTGGGTTGCCATGCTCCCCTCCAGGGGATTTTCCTGACCCAGAAATCGAACCCACGTTTCTTCTGTGTCCTGCATTGGCATGCTGGTGCCTTACCACTAGTGCCATCTGGGAAGCCAATATAGAGTGGAAACCCAGAAATAACCTGCCCTTCAGGAGTGCAGAAATTTACTGAACACATAAAAACACCAAATTAAAACATATGCAGATACATGCCAATAGATGCCCAATTGTCATTTCTTCTGAGGATCATATCCCTTTTTGTTAATTCTGATGATTTCACGTTCTTCTCTTTCGAAACAGTTTTCACATTTGCAATTGATAGTTTCTTTGTGGGCTCTGTTTTCCATGCCAGAGTTTAGAGCTTATAAGGAAGGGGCCATGAATATTTATTTGTATCAGCAGCACGTACAGGCGTCCCAGTGATTATCTTCTTGAATGGGTGGATGTATGAATGGATAAGTGATGTACCATGTGACATGGTACACTTTGCACGGAATGTGAGGTTGAAAGGGGGACAGGTGAGGAAGACAGATTTTGAGGATCTGAAATACCGTAGATATTAGACTGTATCCTATAGGAGGCAATTAAAGAATTTTAGCAGGAATGTGACACAATAAAATTGATGATTTAGCAGATGATTGTGAAGGTTATGTGGAGGATGAATCATGAGAGAGAGGTCAGCATGGAGACATTGAAAGTGTACCTGTAGTAATTACCATAGTACTTCATTTTTTTTATTTTCACAGTACTCACTTCTCTCTGATAATTTGCTTACTTATACATTTATTATCTATCACATCCTGCTTATCCTTTTGTGAGAAAAGAGATGATGTCTGTCTCATTCAGTGCTAAAGGCCCGGCCATGTTAAATACTGGCATATGTTAGGGATTCAATTAATGTTTACTGAATAAATGTGACAAGTTAATTATAAATATTGTAAATGAACCGTCTTTTTTTGTTTGTTTTTTAAGAACTTGAACATAGTTAGCCAACAGTTTGTAAATGTCTGCTTAGCTATATACTGTATCTTATTTCTACGTACACTTTTACAAGTGAAAGTGAAAGTCGCTCAGTTGTTTTCAACTCTTTGCCAGTCTCCAGGCCAGGATACTGGAGCAGGTAGCCATTCCCTTCTCCAGGGGATCGTCCCAACCCAGGGATTGAATCCAGGTCTCCCACATTGCAGGCGGATTCTTTACCAACTGAGGCACGAGGGAGCCCAAACCCACCATCCATTATGAGAGGACTAGAGACTTTCAATAAACTAGACATAATTCTTGCAATTGAGGATGTAGCAATTATTTTCAAAGACTGTCAGGTTTTCTGATTTGTATCTTCACTTTTTTCATCCTGTGTTCTGTTAGACATGAGGCAAACAAACAAAGGAAAACCTACTCAAGCTAATTTTAACACATAATCTAAAGAGGCTTGCTTCTGCAGCCCCTTAGATTTTCTTCTTTAGAGATTTCTGGTTTATTTGGGCTGAGATTGCAATTTACCTTTTCATCAAGATTAGAATAGCCTCTTATCAGCACAAGAATCTATTTAAGTAAATTTACCACTGCACTTTCTCTTAGTGGGAAAAAAAAAATTCTCTGTGCGTAAGTATTTAAAATTCTTTCAAAACCTCAGCCAGAAATTCACAGTGATAATTTTATTGCAGGTGTCTGTTATAAAAGAAATCATAGTGTCCAGAAGTAAATAAATAACCTTGACAACCAAATTCTATTTTCCACTAAAATATGGTTCTCTTGTCTTCAATGTCCAGGAATTTTCTCAGCTGGAAAGTTGGGAAAATCAGTTTATTTACATATGTGGCTCATTTTGAGTCTACATTGTGGATGGTTCCCAAGCACTGGAGTTTTATAGGTAGGATGTGAGCATGTTTATTCACTCTTACTAAATAAACACATATCAAGTAAGCATGAACAATATGTGCTGAAAAATTAACAATTTGTATAGAGTTTTCCAAAGTCTTATAGTATTACTCAAAACTGAAAAACTCACCTTACCATTGCTAAATTTTTGCTGTGGGACTAAATAAAAATATGCTCAGCAATTTAATTTTTTTTCATATATACTTAGCTATAAATATCAGAATAATAAGCTTTGCAAATAGTTACAGTCTAATCAATCTATGAACTCTTTAGGTTCAGATATGTAAGCGTGGACTTCTATTGCCTCTTTTTGCTATTTCGTACTTGCCCTTTCCTAATATTTTTAGAGCCTTTCATAGTTGTTCTAAGGTAGATGTTGAATTAAAGTATTTGGAAAGAAAATCAAGTATTCACAGAAATCATATAATCTATAATATGTGTGTAAATATTGTTTCAAAAAGAATTAGAGCACATGTCAATTTACATATTAAAAAAATAAGCAAACTAGTTCTGGGATGGTGGTGGGGAATATTGAAAAAAAAGTGCAAATTAATGTATCTAATGACTAAGATATAGTCATTCAAATTGTGTTGCATTTAACTAAAGTCAGGTGGGACTAGTCAAGCCATCCTTTTTCTACACTTTAAGGGGAATTGAGGGGAAAAACAGCAGATATCCTAAAGTACATCTTAGGATATGTAATATTCATGCCATACCCTCAACCATCTTTTCACCTACCATGGGCCTCAGTACAACTAATCTTCAGGGGAGTTTTGTAGATAGTCATTACTTTATCAGTGAAGTCCTTCTAAAGAGCTTAAATACTTAAGTGATTTCCCTTGGAGCAGTAATAGTAAATTATGTGGTGCTCTAATTGTGCTATTAGTTTATCTAAGCTAAAATGCAATCTACTTAATTTGAGGGTTTTATTACACATTGGTCTCAAAAGGTGAAACACATTAAAAGCATATTGGTTCTTTTAACAGGAGGTTAAGCCTTTTCAGATGGATGGAAATATTGTCTTACATTTACTTTGAATGTTAGTGTAAGATGTTTATTTTGATGCAGAAATGTAACTTCAGAAATTTGTAGGATACTTGTTTAATGTTTATTAATTTGTTGTCATTTGTGGAGTTGAAGTTACAGTTCTTTCAGTAAACCCTATTCTAGTCTCACAATGCTTTGAATCAATATACAAATTCGTTATGAAACTATACCACTTACTTTGTGATGTGTTTAAAAGTTAAAAACACAGGAAATAATTACAAATAGGTAGAGCAGAGAGGATTTTTAGTGCAATGAAATTGAATCATTGTGATATTTTAATGATGAATATGCGATTATAAATTTGTCCAAACCCATGGAATATATAACATCAAGAGTAAACTCTAAGGTAACCTATTGATTCTAGGTAATAATGATGTGTTAATGTATGGTCATTGATTGTAACAAAAGTACCACTCTGGTGGGGGATGTTGATAGTGGGGGATCTTGATAGTGGAGGAGGTGTGTGTGAGTGTGTGCACACATGCATGTATGCACAACGCGTGTGTTTGTGTGTAGGACTCGAGGTACATGGAAAATCTCTGTAATTTATGTTGTTTTTTTTTCAATTTTTCTGTTCAGTGAACCCAATGCTGCTCTAAAAATCTATTTTTTAAAGGGAAAAACCAGTTCTGCATAAAGTTAAAGTGCACTGGGATAATTTACCATCTATTCTTATTTGAATACCATAATGGTGTATTGAATACCATAATGGTATATTGAATACCATAATGGGCAATTGACTCCAGGCTATAAAAAGTGCTTTAGAAATGCTGTATTTTTTAAAATGAATTTTCATCTTAGAATTATCTTTAATTAGCAGGTATAACATTTATCAACACACTATATTTTGACTTAAATAGTGAAAGCTACATGTCTGTATGTATAGCTATATGTATAGCTGTATGTATAGCTACACAGTCACGTATGGATGTTGGGCCATAAAGGAAGCTGAGTGCCAAAGAATTGATGCTTTTGAACTTTGGTGTTGGAGAAGAAGACTCTTGAGAGTCTGTTGGACTGAAAGGAGATACAACCAGTCCATCCTAGAGGAAATCAGTCCTGAATATTCATTGGAAGGACTGATGCTGAAGCTGAAACCAATACTTTGTCCACCTGATGTGAAGTACTGACTCATTGGGAAAGACCCTGATGCTAGGAAAGATTGAAGGTGGGAGGAGAAGGGGACGACAGAGGATGAGATGATTGATGGCATCGCCGACATGATGGACGTGAGTTTGAGTAGGCTCCAAGAGCTGGTGATTGGAAGGGAGGCCTGGCGTGCTGCAGTCCAAGAGTTGGACACGACTGAGCAACTGACCTGAACTAAACTGAACATCTCTGACTATATCTAGAACAGGGTTTTTCATCCTCGGCACTATTGGCATTTTGGACCAGATAATTCTTTTGTTTGTGGGTGACTGTCTTGTGTATTTTAGGATGTTTAGTAGCATCCTTGATACACATCCATTAGATGCCAGTAGTACCACTCAAGTTGTGAAAATTAAAAATACTTCCAGATTTTGCCAAACGTCACCTGAGGGAAAATTGCCTTTCGTCAATAACTATTTTTTCTTTTTTTTGGTAAGAAAATATGCCCAATTCTATTTTATTATTCAAAATATGTGGGATGAGTGTGTGTGTGTTTAACCTCCCAGTTCTATGTGTAGAGACCAGGTTTTAAAAAGATAAGAATGCAGAAGCAAAATGAATATTATTTAAGCTTGTTGATAATTTACACTGCTACTATCAGATTGTGCTTTTGCCTCCCTTTTCCAAGGGATAATTGGTAGATTGGCAAATGATATATGTAGCCTTTTACCCTCTTGCTCAAAGAACGAGCAAGAGTGAGAACCTGTTATCAGCACACTGAGCTCTCCTTTCTGCATTAAGAGCTGCTTCCAACTAGCTGTGCTGCAGGCTTCCCTGTGCTTCACACCAGAAGGCTTTAGAATAAACATTTGGCTGAAACGTCTTTATGGGATGCATCCAGCTGTCCTGTGAAGGAACTATTGCCCACACCCACGTGCATTAATGTATGACTTTCCAAAATGTTTGTCTGCACATAGACAAAGGCACAATGCAAATGTGAACAGTATGCTGTTAAATGATCATTCCTTTAGCCAACCCAGTGAACTTGGAATGTGTCCATATATATCATAGATGGTTTAGTGAACCTTTTTCTAAAGTATGATGGAAATTATTAGCTGAAATTTTAGAAGAAAATAATTTAGAATTATTATTTCTAATCATAATAATTAATATATTTTATTATATATTATAATATATTCATTATATTGGAGTTCTGAGGTGGCGCAGGGATAAAGAATCCACTTGCCAGTGCAGGAGATGTAAGAGACGTGGGTTCGATCCCTGGGTCGGTAAGGTCTCCCGGAGAAAGAAATGGCAACCTGCTCCAGTTTTCTTCCCTGGAAAATCTCATGGACAGAGGACCCTGGTGGGCTACAGTCCACGGTGTCACAGAGAGTCAGACATGACTGAGCAACTGGACACACATACTCACACACATTTATTATATTTATTGTGTCATATAGCAATATAAGAAATAATAATTATATAATAATAATAATATTAGAAATTACTAGATGGAAATAATTATTGCTGCGAATCATGATTCTAAGTTGCTCTTATAGTGGATTTTAATGCTACAGAGGAGTTTTGCAATTAATTATAGTATAAGTTTTATTTCATTTTTGAGAATGACATTATATATTTTACAGTTTTTCCATTTTAACCCTGTCTCCTTACTCAAATTTCTCTTCCACCTTCCCTGTATTACTTTGTTCATATTTTCTACTACTATTGCATCTCTGAATTGAATAATATATCAGTGGGAGCATGAGATTCAGAGTTGACACCAATGAAACTACTACATTACTTTAAAACAATTTTCAAGAGAAAAATGCATTCCTCTTTCCATTTTGCTACCGTTAATATGTATTTAATAAAGTACCTTGCCATATGCCTGCTCTGTCTTTAATGAGGAATATTATCTTCACTCCCATAAAATGTGCATCTAGTTAATTGTATATAAATGGATTATATACATACACTGTAAACACAAACTTGTGCAATTGTGCCATCATATTACCTTCTCACATCAACTGCTTTCTAAAATAGTTTTAGTGAGAATAGCAGCGGCAATCTGAAATTTTACTTAAACATAAAACTTTGCAGGTAGCAGCTCTTAATATACTTTAAAATTTGAAGTGTTTTGTATAAACAACCTTGTGATCCAAAAAATACAGTACAGTACAGATACAATATCATCAGTAATTCTCTGCATAATTATGTTTTTAATGTGCATTTATCATAATTCTGGCATATTTAATGGTGATTTTTAGGCATTTTATAAGAATTCTGTAGCAAAAGTTCATCCCTTCTTTTTTCATTTTGTTTTTCTTCTTTTCAGATGAGGATGGATGCAATGAGAACTGTGTGCCTAAATGAATACTTGTACTCTTGACTAAATTAGTTTGGCATAAACATAGCACTGCTAGCTCTCAGTACAATTGAAAATAAGAGCTGTGGTTCAGAGGTCTTTCTTTTCAGAGTTCTGTTAAATCATGCTTAAAGTTCAGTTTGTGTTCCAATAGTAGCATTTAAGACAGCATAGTTAAGAATCTCTTAACATTTCCATTTACAACTTCTCTCCCTTCTAACATTTTCTTTATTGATTTTAGGATATTTCATGGTCACAGCTTATCAGTGGTTATACCTAGTGACCTAAACATGCAATTAAAATTGTCCTATTTTAGCTAGGTGATAAACTGGCCCTCATTATGTTGCTTTGGGAATACTATTTTCTTTCCTCAATATTTCTTCTTATTACTAATTATAAAATGGAAAAGCACATTGCTGAAATCAAACCCTTTGGAGAAATCATGTTAGGTTCTGTATAGATTCAAAAATGAAGCTGTTTAAACATCATTTTGCCTTGTCAATAATACTGAGCTTTAACATTCAATTCCAACGGAAACCATTCATTTATTTATAGTTTGTGAATGCAGAAAAATAGTATGAGGATTCCTATGTTTTTATAATTAAGTGGTCACATGGAAAACTGCCATCCAAAAGAACATAGAGTTACATGAAACTTGGCCTTTTGGCAGTCACGTGTGTGTACCCTTCTCTCCCCAACCAAGGGAAAAATCATGGGCTATTATAATGAAAACTCATTATAGTTCAACTTCCTATTTAAAAGATGAGACAGTTTTTTTCAGATCACCTGGATAATGACATACCAGTCACAAAATGGGTTTCCTGACTCTCAGTATACATAGATGCCAATAATTTAGGGCTTTTGTCCATTTCATGTTACTTCCAGACTTCTTTTCTCTGATAACTCAAGATATCATAGGCCAGATTCTCAGCAGTTTAGAGGGCTCTGTTTTACTAATGGTAATGACACACTTAGACTATGTGTGTGTGTGTGTGTGTGTGTGGGTTTCTGGATAAGGCTAATTATAGATAATATTCAACTTCTGCTCATTCAAATGAATTAGCTACATCATTTTCTTAACTTATTTTTCCTTTTAGGATTTCATTTTCTTTGTCTGTAAAATACTAATATACCCCTGCTGATTGTTTCAAGAGGGCTAATTCACTAAATTCAAAGCATTTATTGTTTTCTTTCACTCACCACACTCTTCCACATGGGCCTCCTCTTCTTCAAGCTCTACATTCTTGGGGTCCCTGTTCTCCCTTTCTATTTCTCTTTAACCTCTGTTCCTTGAATCCCAGGCAGAAAAGTTTCTCCTTCTTCTGTAAACACTCGTGTGTCTGTGTTAGTCTGAAACCTAGGTCTATACTTTGTGGTTTCAGGTTAAATTTGTTCTATGGAAAGTTAAAATTCTATGAGGTACCTAGACTTTGTAACATTACTCTGCCTGTAGCATAATCTCCTTTATTCTGCAAAAGAACCAGTCTCCTCTGCTTCCTTTGGGCTTCATCTGCCTTCCTAGATCCTTTATACTTTACTTACCTTTGTCTTCATACAACTCCGCAGTGTCTTTCTCCACAGACACAAACTATTTTCTCTTCTAATGTCATCCTATGCTGTTACAAGTGCAATTAAATTACAAGGTTTTGTGAACACTTCCACTGAGAAATTATTCTTCATACATACACGTATTATCTGTGGTTGGAGGGCTTGATTTTTCTGGATCTCCATGTCTGTGGTCAGCCTTCATTGAAGAAGTGGGAAGGGCTTTTAAACTACACTCTCATGGCTAAACACTGAATCTCCTTTGCTATTGATTTTCCCTTCACTCTATTGTCAGTTTTAAGAACTACTCTTTTCATTCCTTTGACCAAGCCATAGACTGTCTGTGCTGGAAATAGCTTTGAGGTAATTTAGTCTCATCCCATATTATATGTGAGAAAACTGAGATTCAGAGACCTGAATGATTTGTGCTGAATCCACTCAGAGTCAGGTCTAGAAACCAAGTTTCTGTGGATTTGTTGCCTGAATATCTAGCTCTGCATCCTTGCCTTGTAACTAGTTGTTTAACTAGGTTGCTACCTTTGGTATCTATGCTTGAAGCATGACTTTTCTCTTTCTAAGCTCCTGAGGGCCTGAGAACCCATGTCGTGGCCCTACCCCACGGCTAGGGCCCTACCCCACCACTAGACCCCAGACTAGCCTCATGCTTACCGTCTTCTTACCGCCAGTACTCAGCCTTTGCCTCCTTGATCGACTCATTGCTTCGTAATTCTGTTTGGGTTCCATGAGGCTATCTTGGTTTTCTTCTGATATCACTTGCCAACATGCAGTGCTTCTTTTCCTTAATTTTCTGCATTTTCTTCACTTGTCTGCCTAAGAGCACCATGATGTTTGGTTGCTATTTTTGACTTATCATTAGTTCTGACTGATGGAGATATTGAAGGAGGCCAGTTTCCCTGGAACTTTTTATAAAGTGACCCAAAGATTACTTTTCAAAGTGTGAAGACTTGTTTAGGGTGAGGAACATATTCTTCATGACTTTGCAGCTTTCCTTCAGTTGTTATGAAAAAGAAAATAAATGTATATGTGTTTCTATTGAAGTACCAACAAGTGATAAAAAACATGATGTTATTGGAGGGATTCCTTTGAAGAAACTGTTACAATGGGTTAAGTTTGGTCCTGGGAATCAGTTTCACCTCATTTGGAACCCAGTTCTTCCAATTACTTGGAAAGTAATTATATGTTAAGTGCCATTGTTGGAATTCAAACACAGCTTTACCAAGCTCTAAATACTAATGTATTTCACACAGCATGATATAAGATATACTCTGCTTGGAGATATTCATTTAACATAACTGAAGAAAAGACTACTCATGATTTTTTGCCTTGAGCATGAAGGGCAAATGGACTTTGACATGTGCTAAGTTGCTTCAGTTGTGTCCAATTGTTTGCGATCCTGTGGACTGTAGCCTGCTAGACTCCTCTGTCCATGGGATTCTCCAGGCAAGAATACTGGAGTGGATTATCATTTCCTTTCCCAGGGATCTGCCCTATCCAGGGATTAAACTGGCATCTCTTGCATCTCCTGCAT
Organism: Oreotragus oreotragus; assembly: GCA_006410675.1. NCBI lineage: Eukaryota > Metazoa > Chordata > Mammalia > Artiodactyla > Bovidae > Oreotragus > Oreotragus oreotragus. The sequence continues at coordinate 199,389 of SJYX01016888.1, forward strand.
TGGCAGGTGGGTTCTTTGCCACTAGCACCAACTGAACAATTGGCCAAATTATTGAACATCTCTGAGCCTCAGTTGCTTCAAATTTAATTTATTCAATTATTATTCTACCTTCTCTCCATTCTAAGAAATTGAGTAGGCTACAGCTTTTCTTTTAAGTAATGATTATTACTTAGTCTATTTGGGCTACTATAACAAAATACCACAGACTAGATAACTTATAGGTCCGCCTAGTCAAGTCTATGGTTTTTCTTGTGGTCATGTATGGATGTGAAAGTTGGACTGTGAAGAAAGCTGAGCGCCGAAGAATCGATGCTTTTGAACTGTGGTGTTGGAGAAGACTCTTGAGAGTCCCTTGGACTGCAAGGAGATCCAACCAGTCAATTCTGAAGGAGATCAACCCTGGGATTTCTTTGGAAGGAATGATGCTAAAGCTGAAACTCCAGTACTTTGGCCACCTCATGTGAAGAATTGACTCATTGGAAAAGACTCTGATGCTGGGAGGGATTGGGGGCGGGAGGAGAAGGGGATGACCGAGGATGAGATGGCTGGATGGCATTATGGACTCTATGGACGTGAGTCTGAGTGAACTCCGGGAGATGGTGATGGACAGGGAGGCCTAGCGTGCTGCGATTCATGGGGTCACAAAGAGTCGGACACGACTGAGCGACTGAACTGACTGACTGAGATAACTTATAAACAGCAGAAATTTACTGATCACTGTTCTGGAAGCTGAAAGTCTGAGAACATGGGTGCGAGCACAGTTCCATGAAGGCCCTCTTCTGGGTCACAGCATTGATCCTCACATGGCACAAGGGGAAGGAAGCTCTGTGGCATTTTGTATACAAGAGCACTAATCCCATTCATGATGGTGCTACCTCTTGACTTAATCACTTTCCAAAGGCCCTGTCTCCTAATACTGTCATCTTGCACGTTAGCATTTGAACAGGTGAATTTGGGGGGATGGGACACAAACATTCAGGCCATAGCAAATAATCATTAATTTGACTTTCAAGTGTATTGTTTAGACAGTAAATTTGATAGCCATTGTTGTCCAATACTTCACCAATGAGATAAATAGGAATGATAATTTCTGATAATTTATTCCTGAAAACTAATACACACATCCATAAGAAAATCAGCTTATATGTAATGGCTACATGAAAGTGGTGAAATTTAGTGTTTTTCCCTAAAAGAAAACCTAAAATATAACCTAGGAAAAAGAGATTTGTTGAAGGAAAGTAATAGAAATAATATACAGAAGTTGTCACTTAATACTCTGCTATTTTATGGTGTTTACTTCAACAAAGCGCCTAAGAATAGTGTTTTCCTATTTTTAAAAAGTTGTGATATAAGCATTTCTGTTTCTGGCTGGGGAGTTGAGTCTCTTTGTGCCATTTTAATATTTTATATTTAAGAGGCTATGTCAATATATATAATACCATGTTAAGGCACTGGTTACCAAGTTACAAAGTCACATCAGATTCAATAAAGGCCATTTGTATGTCTTCCCAGGTGGCTCAGTGGTAAAGAATCCACCTGCCAATGCAAGAGACAGAGGAGATGCATGTTCAGTCCCCGAGTTGGGATGATTCCCTGGAGGAGGAAATGGCAACCTACTCCCGTGTTCTTGCTTGGAAAATCCCAAGGACACAGTAGTTCATAGGGTCATAAAGAGTCAGATACAGATTCATGTAGCATACAATTTAGTAATTGCATCAGAGTCAGGTAAGCAGAAGTCATGGATACGGGGGTGAAGGAGAACAGAGAATAGGGGAAATAATTATTCTAGACCTAGGCAGTAGCCCAAGCTACTGAGGGTTTCAATGTGTCAGAGAAGAACTTGTCCTTCAGCACTACTACTTCATCTAATCAGCCAGAATCCTAAACTATCTCTTGAGACTCCTTGAAGTAATCTCAAGTTATTAATATGTTAACCAAACTGATGGTGGAGTAGAAAACCTCTTGCTGATCAAATCAAATAGCACTACTTGACGATTTTTATTGAATCATAATAGTCCTTCTGAAAAATCCTTGAAGGAGGGAAGACTTTAAAACTTTGCACGTGAAACTTAATAATATTGAGCCCTCCAAATTTCAATACTTTAATCCCAGAATTCAGGTGCTCTGGCCTAAGGTAGTGGGGGTAAGGTGGAGAAATTAATAAAAATTGATTTGAAACTATGAGAATCAGAATTTAACTCAGGTGCACCAATATCATGTCTTCCCAGGTGGCTCAGAGTAAAGAATCTGCCTGCCAGTGCCGGAGACACAGGAGAGGTGGGTTTGATCCCTGGGTCAGGAAGATCCTCTGAAGGAAATGACAACTTATTCCAGCATTCTTGCCTCAGAAACCCCTTGGACAGAGGAGCCTGGCAGGCTACAGTGCATGGGGTTGCAAAGAGTAGGACAAGACTGAGCGTCTGAGCATGCACACACGCATGCACCACCAATCTCAAAGGAAAAATTTCTGTTCAACCATGTTGACCAACCTCACTGAACAGCAGCATTCCTTTCTTATGCTTTTAGTGTTTATCAGGGATGGCAAATGGGTTTCATTCAACCTGTTGCTTTATAAGGATTAATTGGTAATGGCTTGCTGGAGTGCTACATTTAGAAGGACTTTGTGAAGTGTTAGTTGCTCAGCTGTGTCCGACTCTTTCCTATCCCATGAACTTAGCCTGCTAGACTCCTCTGTCCATAGAATTCTCCAGGCAAAAATACTGGAGTGGTTTGCCATTCTCTTCTCAGGGGATCTTCCTAACCTAGGGATCGAACCCAGGTCTCCTACACTGCAGGCAGATTCTTTACCATCTGAGCCACCAGGGAAAGTGACATTATTGATTAGAGAGATTTGCCTTGGAATGGAATGGAGAGGATTCTTGCCAATACTTAACATTTCTAGGTTGAAATAAAATATCTAGGAGAGTGCTTGGTGAGAATTAAGTATTTAAGCAATGTTATTTATCTTCCATTTATTAGTAACCTCTTCTTCTAGGTGTAGCCAGAAAGAACTTTACAATGGGCTTAGTAATGCCCATCTGGAGAGTCCTAGAAGGCAGGTGGCAAGATGAGCTGGGTACAGGAAGTGATTCTATGTAAGGCTCCATGTTGGCTCCTAAGAGGAATCATTCAAGTTTTATATATTTATATGTATTTTAAGTAAATACATTAGGGTATTCATAAAAGGTAGGTAGCATATTTCTGAGTAGGGGAAATAAGCTGAAGCTATATTTTCTCCTCTGTTTATTACCATTTTACAGTATGCCTAAGACATTCAAGAAGACAACCAGAGTAAATGAGGATATATTTTACTCTTCTCTTAGCACCCCTTATTTTTTATATTTAAAGTTAAATGTGACTTTAATATAAAAGTATGACTACCACATCAGCCAGGAATTTTTTATACCATTGTGTACTCAAAAGGCTGTTTTCTCTCTGAATAACTATGGAAGAATGGGCTCCTTAGAGACTAGATTAATCAAATTTAAAAGCAAATGTAAATTTAAATCAACCATGGAACCCTGCTGTACAGCAATTAACATTTCAAGGTAAAATGAAATGAGATGATAGTAAATACCAGTTGTATGCAGAATTGGGAGCATATTCTGTTTCATGGTGTATTTGGGCAGAGAATGGAAATTTGAAAGGAAAGCCATTATTAATACCCTAGATTTGACATTTCAAGATATAAGTTAAAGTTGATTACAATTTTTATTAATTTTTTTTTTCAATTTGCCTACCTCATAGTTCTAGATATGTTTCTCAGTCTTGGCATTGTAGACATTTTGGACTGCATAATTCTTTCTTTAGGGACTGTGCTTTGTGTTGTAGGATATTAGCAAAACCCCTAGCTTCTGCATACTAGATGCCAGTGGCAACTTGCTGCCTCCCATCCTTAGCAGTTGTGCTACAAAAAGTGTATCGAGATGCTCAGCATAGATTGGGGAATTAAGAGAACTGGGTTACCACTGACTAGCTCTCATGCTCACTAACAGTGTAACTTTGTGTGGTTCCCCATTCTCCCTAGACCAGATTTCATTTAAATAAGTGAGGTTTTTGCGTAGTCTTATTCAGTTCTAAAATACTTTAGTTTGTTCTTTCTATTACTTTCTTCAAGGAAAATAAAAACAATGTTCCAGAGACAGAAAGTCCTTGAAGATGATCCTTGGGAATTAAGCTGAAAGGAATGTTAAGCATGGGTTAAATTTGGCACAGCAAAAGCAAAATTACTGGAGTCATGCATATGTTTTATGAATGTCTCCCAGGAGTCTGAATTTTCATAGTTGTTCTTGGTTACCATGGAAATCTATGTGAAGGAATTGGGAGCAGTGGAAGGGAAGGCTGGAAGGCTGTGCGGGATAGGTGAGGGGCCATACATTTTAGAGGCTTTCAAGAAGTAAAGGATTATATTTGATGTGATGTTTATAACTTTAAAAGCTATTTTCTGATAAAATAGAACATTATTTATATATTTCTTATTAATATCTCTGTGGTTCTAAGTGACTCAACTAAAATCATGATCTAGTCATTACCCTGGTTCAAGAATCTTCTGTTTTTTGCTTAAGGAGTGGAGGTCAATCATTCACCTTCTGAAGCCAGAAGGTTCATTGCTAATTTTTAATGTCCACAAAATCTGCTGTTGTGGTATTTCTGGGTCTGCTGACAGGACAGGAAGTTCCACAGTGGTGAAGTGCCTATGTATGGGCAGCACTGCTGATGATGGATAATGGAGATTCTGATTTAAGCAGCCCGAGTTAAGGAGAGCAGCATAAATTAAATCTTTCTAAAGATGTTTGATTTGTCATGCTTAGAACACAACATCAAGGCACACCTGCTTCTTCCTCACTTATGGTTGTGCTTTGTTATATTTCTTAGCTCTTGTCCTTTCCTAAGACATTAGTGGGCCAACCTCACCACCATAACTCAGCGTGCACAGTTGGTGTGTGACTCTTTGGCTGGCCAGTAGGTACTGTTTCTCTTTGCATCAAACATATCTTTCCCCTTTCCCTGCCCTCCCAGTGAGAAATCACTTTTACTGGAAGTTATCCTTAATCACCAGTCAAATGAGCCTCTCTTGAAACCTGGCTTCACATTAACCTGCTGCTACCACCTTACCGTATTGGCATCAAACAGAGTCATATATCAATGCAAATTAATTTCTTAAAATTTGTTAGATAGGGTGATCTTTTGCTCTGTGGCATGTAGATTATGTTGGTAAACTTGGTAATACATGGGAGTTACCCCAGAAATTGTACAGTTCTGCTTTTTCTTGTTGCAGAGCCAGGGGACAGGCAATTTATTATACTCTTATTCACCCTGAATAGGTCAGAACCATGAAATTTGAGAATCCTTCATTTGAGGCTATCAAGTCATTGAGGAGATTAAATCTACATTGTGCTTTAATCTGCAGGATAGCCACTGCCATCTGTAAAATGTCGGATCTGTCCACATTGTTAATGTAAGGGGCACTGTCTGGGTGATCATCAGCAGAATGTGGTGACAAGCAATTTTATTGAAGGATCAAGTGAGAACTTAACCCTCTTGATTTTTTTCCCTTGAACCCATTTTCTTACTTTTTGATGGAATGAGGACATTTTTAGAAAACACAATGACTTCTCTGGTGGTTTTACACAAAATGTTTCTCACCCTTACATCTAAATTTAGTTTATCCCCTTACATCTAAATTTAGTTTATCTGAGAGGTTATGCCAAAAGGAATTAACACATTTCCAAAAAATAAAGAAAAAATGTAATTTTATATGAATTAAAGCACTCTATTTTTCTAGCTTGTGCTGTAACTATTTTATAGTGATCTTTTAGAGTATTTACTTTTCATTTTTTAATGGACAAGGCTTCTCCCTCTGTGGATGTACAGGAATTGTATTAATGCTTAATATTGCTTGAACCTACTTTTTATATTAGATTATGTTCTCTTTCTCTTTTAGACTTAGAATTTAGGCAGACAAAAGAGGAAATATAGATTAACCTTCGAGCTTCTTAAATAATTCAAGATTATAAGCTGTTACTAAAGCTTAGAAGTCAGATAGCAAAAATAGAATCCATATTCTGCAGTTATCATATACCAGTATAAGCTTGATCACAGAGTTTTATATTTATAAAATAAGAAATAACAATTTTACATACATGTATGTATACATCCTGTTAATGCTTAGGGGAGTATGCATGTGTAAATGGCTTCAGTCATGTCCGATTCTTTGCTACCCAATGGACTGAAGCCTGCCAAGCTCCTCTGTCCATGAGATTTACATTGATTTATAATTTTTTCACATATAAGATTAAAAAGAGATGTATATATGTTGCTTACTGAAAATATGAGTTCAATGACTCAAAATCCACATTTTACTGCAAAAACGGTAAATAATTATATTTACTTTCTGAAACCCAAATTCTATAATATTTGACTGTGAAACTGTACATCTAACTCCTAGAATAATTTGGGAAGCTTTTTTTTTTTTCTTTTTTAATCTTGAAATGATTCCACCTTGTCAGATATTTCAGTTAAGGAACAGCGGTGGTGGTGGTGAGTCAACGTGAAGGTTGAAATAGAGAGGTAATAAAATACATCTGAAATTAGAAAACAAGGTTAATCGTGATGTTTGAATGAAACCTTTTCAAACCCACTGTCAAAACACAACTTCTTTTCCCTCTTGTGTGACTCTCATGGCAACCTTGCTACCTTTTACAGTGACTTCCCTTCTCGGGTGTGTTTTCTGAATGCCTTTCATTTAATAGGCATATTTTAGAAATCTAATTTCACTGTCTGCTTCAGATCAGCGATGCTGTAGAAACCTAACCATTTTAGACTGTCTGGATGCTGTTTTCATCAAGTCATTAACATTATTATTGAGGGTGACAAGGGAGTTATCTCCCCTCACTCAGAGCATCTTATTCTTTAAAGAACACAACCCCTTAACCTTTTTAAAGGATGTGGTTTCACCAAGCTAACTTTTTATGTAGAGCTGTTTTCCATTTTAATTTCAGTTTATATCTGTCTGCAGTGCTTCCTGCAAAACGTGCAAGACTTTTTCATGTCAGTAAAACGTGGCTGGGTTATGTATAGGTGTTCTCAGGATCTTAGTTTCTTAGCACATTAGAGTTGAGCCCAGACTCCTCATTTTCAAGATGAAGGAGCTGAAAACTCAGGTTGTCCTGCCGAGCAGCATCAACGTGACGAGCTCTATTATGATATCCTGACACTTCATCAAATGTGTTTTCCCTCTTCTACATCTTGCCCTTTTGCACCAGTCTTACCTTTGTTAGAATATTTTGAGACCCTGAAAACCAAGTAATTTATATTAGCCTTTTTGTTCTGGATCATTTCTCCTTAATTTTGTTAAACCACAGTATAGATTCGAGCCTTTTGCTTTATACCATAATCTATTTGGGCCAAACTCTAACATGAACTGAAATGCAGTTTGTTATAAAAGGAATATCATTGCTTTTATAAAAATAATACATACTTGGGCACAAATTTAAAATAATACTGGTATAAGTAAATAACACTAAAAATGAAGAGAAATTACACCAGCCACTCAAACCCAGGTTTAATATTTTGGCAAACATACTGACAATCATATATATGTGCAAATATTTATTATTCATATATGTATGAAATTTTGCCTGCATTGATTCATACCATAATTCAGCACCAATAATGCCTGAGGCTATCATTTCCTTTAACATGGCTAACACAGATCCGTGTCAATTTTTAAAATATTTACCATTCTGAANTTTTTTTTTCAATTTGCCTACCTCATAGTTCTAGATATGTTTCTCAGTCTTGGCATTGTAGACATTTTGGACTGCATAATTCTTTCTTTAGGGACTGTGCTTTGTGTTGTAGGATATTAGCAAAACCCCTAGCTTCTGCATACTAGATGCCAGTGGCAACTTGCTGCCTCCCATCCTTAGCAGTTGTGCTACAAAAAGTGTATCGAGATGCTCAGCATAGATTGGGGAATTAAGAGAACTGGGTTACCACTGACTAGCTCTCATGCTCACTAACAGTGTAACTTTGTGTGGTTCCCCATTCTCCCTAGACCAGATTTCATTTAAATAAGTGAGGTTTTTGCGTAGTCTTATTCAGTTCTAAAATACTTTAGTTTGTTCTTTCTATTACTTTCTTCAAGGAAAATAAAAACAATGTTCCAGAGACAGAAAGTCCTTGAAGATGATCCTTGGGAATTAAGCTGAAAGGAATGTTAAGCATGGGTTAAATTTGGCACAGCAAAAGCAAAATTACTGGAGTCATGCATATGTTTTATGAATGTCTCCCAGGAGTCTGAATTTTCATAGTTGTTCTTGGTTACCATGGAAATCTATGTGAAGGAATTGGGAGCAGTGGAAGGGAAGGCTGGAAGGCTGTGCGGGATAGGTGAGGGGCCATACATTTTAGAGGCTTTCAAGAAGTAAAGGATTATATTTGATGTGATGTTTATAACTTTAAAAGCTATTTTCTGATAAAATAGAACATTATTTATATATTTCTTATTAATATCTCTGTGGTTCTAAGTGACTCAACTAAAATCATGATCTAGTCATTACCCTGGTTCAAGAATCTTCTGTTTTTTGCTTAAGGAGTGGAGGTCAATCATTCACCTTCTGAAGCCAGAAGGTTCATTGCTAATTTTTAATATCCACAAAATCTGCTGTTGTGGTATTTCTGGGTGTGCTGACAGGACAGGAAGTTCCACACTGGTGAAGTGCCTATGTATGGGCAGCGCTGCTGATGATGGATAATGGAGATTCTGATTTAAGCAGCCCGAGTTAAGGAGAGCAGCATAAATTAAATCTTTCTAAAGATGTTTGATTTGTCATGCTTAGAACACAACATCAAGGCACACCTGCTTCTTCCTCACTTATGGTTGTGCTTTGTTATATTTCTTAGCTCTTGTCCTTTCCTAAGACATTAGTGGGCCAACCTCACCACCATAACTCAGCGTGCACAGTTGGTGCGTGACTCTTTGGCTGGCCAGTAGGTACTGTTTCTCTTTGCATCAAACGTATCTTTCCCCTTTCCCTGCCCTCCCAGTGAGAAATCACTTTTACTGGAAGTTATCCTTAATCACCAGTCAAATGAGCCTCTCTTGAAACCTGGCTTCACATTAACCTGCTGCTACCACCTTACCGTATTGGCATCAAACAGAGTCATATATCAATGCAAATTAATTTCTTAAAATTTGTTAGATAGGGTGATCTTTTGCTCTGTGGCATGTAGATTATGTTGGTAAACTTGGTAATACATGGGAGTTACCCCAGAAATTGTACAGTTCTGCTTTTTCTTGTTGCAGAGCCAGGGGACAGGCAATTTATTATACTCTTATTCACCCTGAATAGGTCAGAACCATGAAATTTGAGAATCCTTCATTTGAGGCTATCAAGTCATTGAGGAGATTAAATCTACATTGTGCTTTAATCTGCAGGATAGCCACTGCCATCTGTAAAATGTCGGATCTGTCCACATTGTTAATGTAAGGGGCACTGTCTGGGTGATCATCAGCAGAATGTGGTGACAAGCAATTTTATTGAAGGATCAAGTGAGAACTTAACCCTCTTGATTTTTTTCCCTTGAACCCATTTTCTTACTTTTTGATGGAATGAGGACATTTTTAGAAAACACAATGACTTCTATGGTGGTTTTACACAAAATGTTTCTCACCCTTACATCTAAATTTAGTTTATCCCCTTACATCTAAATTTAGTTTATCTGAGAGGTTATGCCAAAAGGAATTAACACATTTCCAAAAAATAAAGAAAAAATGTAATTTTATATGAATTAAAGCACTCTATTTTTCTAGCTTGTGCTGTAACTATTTTATAGTGATCTTTTAGAGTATTTACTTTTCATTTTTTAATGGACAAGGCTTCTCCCTCTGTGGATGTACAGGAATTGTATTAATGCTTAATATTGCTTGAACCTACTTTTTATATTAGATTATGTTCTCTTTCTCTTTTAGACTTAGAATTTAGGCAGACAAAAGAGGAAATATAGATTAACCTTCGAGCTTCTTAAATAATTCAAGATTATAAGCTGTTACTAAAGCTTAGAAGTCAGATAGCAAAAATAGAATCCATATTCTGCAGTTATCATATACCAGTATAAGCTTGATCACAGAGTTTTATATTTATAAAATAAGAAATAACAATTTTACACACATGTATGTATACATCCTGTTAATGCTTAGGGGAGTATGCATGTGTAAATGGCTTCAGTCATGTCCGATTCTTTGCTACCCAATGGACTGAAGCCTGCCAAGCTCCTCTGTCCATGAGATTTACATTGATTTATAATTTTTTCACATATAAGATTAAAAAGAGATGTATATATGTTGCTTACTGAAAATATAAGTTCAATGACTCAAAATCCACATTTTACTGCAAAACGGTAAATAATTATATTTACTTTCTGAAACCCAAATTCTATAATATTTGACTGTGAAACTGTACATCTAACTCTTAGAATAATTTGGGAAGCTTTTTTTTTTTTTCTTTTTTAATCTTGAAATGATTCCACCTTGTCAGATATTTCAGTTAAGGAACAGCGGTGGTGGTGGTGAGTCAACGTGAAGGTTGAAATAGAGAGGTAATAAAATACATCTGAAATTAGAAAACAAGGTTAATCGTGATGTTTGAATGAAACCTTTTCAAACCCACTGTCAAAACACAACTTCTTTTCCCTCTTGTGTGACTCTCATGGCAACCTTGCTACCTTTTACAGTGACTTCCCTTCTCGGGTGTGTTTTCTGAATGCCTTTCATTTAATAGGCATATTTTAGAAATCTAATTTCACTGTCTGCTTCAGATCAGCGATGCTGTAGAAACCTAACCATTTTAGACTGTCTGGATGCTGTTTTCATCAAGTCATTAACATTATTATTGAGGGTGACAAGGGAGTTATCTCCCCTCACTCAGAGCATCTTATTCTTTAAAGAACACAACCCCTTAACCTTTTTAAAGGATGTGGTTTCACCAAGCTAACTTTTTATGTAGAGCTGTTTTCCATTTTAATTTCAGTTTATATCTGTCTGCAGTGCTTCCTGCAAAACGTGCAAGACTTTTTCATGTCAGTAAAACGTGGCTGGGTTATGTATAGGTGTTCTCAGGATCTTAGTTTCTTAGCACATTAGAGTTGAGCCCAGACTCCTCATTTTCAAGATGAAGGAGCTGAAAACTCAGGTTGTCCTGCCGAGCAGCATCAACGTGACGAGCTCTATTATGATATCCTGACACTTCATCAAATGTGTTTTCCCTCTTCTACATCTTGCCCTTTTGCACCAGTCTTACCTTTGTTAGAATATTTTGAGACCCTGAAAACCAAGTAATTTATATTAGCCTTTTTGTTCTGGATCATTTCTCCTTAATTTTGTTAAACCACAGTATAGATTCGAGCCTTTTGCTTTATACCATAATCTATTTGGGCCAAACTCTAACATGAACTGAAATGCAGTTTGTTATAAAAGGAATATCATTGCTTTTATAAAAATAATACATACTTGGGCACAAATTTAAAATAATACTGGTATAAGTAAATAACACTAAAAATGAAGAGAAATTACACCAGCCACTCAAACCCAGGTTTAATATTTTGGCAAACATACTGACAATCATATATATGTGCAAATATTTATTATTCATATATGTATGAAATTTTGCCTGCATTGATTCATACCATAATTCAGCACCAATAATGCCTGAGGCTATCATTTCCTTTAACATGGCTAACACAGATCCGTGTCAATTTTTAAAATATTTACCATTCTGAACACATGAAAAAAATTATTTTTTTTTTTTAGCTCAGATGAAGCCTTTAAATCACCTTTTTGTGTATTTTGTTCTTATTTGTATGTATACAACCACATCCTTTTAGTTTAACTGATTTGTTAAATTTCTCTATTTGGCCATTTACTTTTTATATATGATATTTTGCAAATAGTTTTCTCAGTTTAAAAAAAAGTTCCAACTTGTTATGTCTTTTTATGTTGTTTTAGTTTGTTTGTTGTTTTCTGATGTTTGCTACCATAAGTTTTCCTTCATAGTAAAGATACATTTATTATTCTAAACCATGCAAGCAGTTAATTACAAGANACATGTATGTATACATCCTGTTAATGCTTAGGGGAGTATGCATGTGTAAATGGCTTCAGTCATGTCCGATTCTTTGCTACCCAATGGACTGAAGCCTGCCAAGCTCCTCTGTCCATGAGATTTACATTGATTTATAATTTTTTCACATATAAGATTAAAAAGAGATGTATATATGTTGCTTACTGAAAATATAAGTTCAATGACTCAAAATCCACATTTTACTGCAAAAACGGTAAATAATTATATTTACTTTCTGAAACCCAAATTCTATAATATTTGACTGTGAAACTGTACATCTAACTCCTAGAATAATTTGGGAAGCTTTTTTTTTTTTCTTTTTTAATCTTGAAATGATTCCACCTTGTCAGATATTTCAGTTAAGGAACAGCGGTGGTGGTGGTGAGTCAACGTGAAGGTTGAAATAGAGAGGTAATAAAATACATCTGAAATTAGAAAACAAGGTTAATCGTGATGTTTGAATGAAACCTTTTCAAACCCACTGTCAAAACACAACTTCTTTTCCCTCTTGTGTGACTCTCATGGCAACCTTGCTACCTTTTACAGTGACTTCCCTTCTCGGGTGTGTTTTCTGAATGCCTTTCATTTAATAGGCATATTTTAGAAATCTAATTTCACTGTCTGCTTCAGATCAGCGATGCTGTAGAAACCTAACCATTTTAGACTGTCTGGATGCTGTTTTCATCAAGTCATTAACATTATTATTGAGGGTGACAAGGGAGTTATCTCCCCTCACTCAGAGCATCTTATTCTTTAAAGAACACAACCCCTTAACCTTTTTAAAGGATGTGGTTTCACCAAGCTAACTTTTTATGTAGAGCTGTTTTCCATTTTAATTTCAGTTTATATCTGTCTGCAGTGCTTCCTGCAAAACGTGCAAGACTTTTTCATGTCAGTAAAGCGTGGCTGGGTTATGTATAGGTGTTCTCAGGATCTTAGTTTCTTAGCACATTAGAGTTGAGCCCAGACTCCTCATTTTCAAGATGAAGGAGCTGAAAACTCAGGTTGTCCTGCCGAGCAGCATCAACGTGACGAGCTCTATTATGATATCCTGACACTTCATCAAATGTGTTTTCCCTCTTCTACATCTTGCCCTTTTGCACCAGTCTTACCTTTGTTAGAATATTTTGAGACCCTGAAAACCAAGTAATTTATATTAGCCTTTTTGTTCTGGATCATTTCTCCTTAATTTTGTTAAACCACAGTATAGATTCGAGCCTTTTGCTTTATACCATAATCTATTTGGGCCAAACTCTAACATGAACTGAAATGCAGTTTGTTATAAAAGGAATATCATTGCTTTTATAAAAATAATACATACTTGGGCACAAATTTAAAATAATACTGGTATAAATAAATAACACTAAAAATAAAGAGAAATTACACCAGCCACTCAAACCCAGGTTTAATATTTTGGCAAACATACTGACAATCATATATATGTGCAAATATTTATTATTCATATATGTATGAAATTTTGCCTGCATTGATTCATACCATAATTCAGCACCAATAATGCCTGAGGCTATCATTTCCTTTAACATGGCTAACACAGATCCTTGTCAATTTTTAAAATGTTTACCATTCTGAACACATGAAAAAAATTATTTTATTTTTTTAGCTCAGATGAAGCCTTTAAATCACCTTTTTGTGTATTTTGTTCTTATTTGTATGTATACAACCACATCCTTTTAGTTTAACTGATTTGTTAAATTTCTCTATTTGGCCATTTACTTTTTATATATGATATTTTGCAAATAGTTTTCTCAGTTTAAAAAAAAGTTCCAACTTGTTATGTCTTTTTATGTTGTTTTAGTTTGTTTGTTGTTTTCTGATGTTTGCTACCATAAGTTTTCCTTCATAGTAAAGATACATTTATTATTCTAAACCATGCAAGCAGTTAATTACAAGAGTAGGCCTATAGATAAGTATGTTAATAGTTACTAACACCATAAATTATTTTATAATATCTTATGTGTAGGAAAATAATGTTGATAACATCTCTGTGGCAAGGAGAGGGTCTTTTATTAGGCAAGGGTAACGAATGCCCAAGTATATGTAACAAAGCTAATTAGCTGTTTACTGATTTCCTACCATTGGGTTTGCATCCCTTGGGCCTTTAGTTCTTCATCTTGTTATTGTCTTGACATTCCACATGAAGCATGAAGAATATATATATATATTTACCTTGTGTATCTTGTATGAGAGTAGTTTATAGCTGAATATATTAAATTTCTGCCTTGAATTTTTCCATATGCTATTTTCCCATTGAATATAGGAAATAAGATCATTTACTTGGAGGAATTCTGCATTATGTGAAGACTTGTTGCTACAGATCTATTTGGTCAACAGAGTTAATGATCTCTGTCTCTCATATTGGGCCCCACAGCTTATGATCTGAAACTTGCTTTCTACATATACTTATCTTCCTTCTATCCTTTTATTTTATTTTTGTTCTTTCCTGTCACTGCTTTTGCTGTAGTAAAGTTGCTCATTTTGTTTTTAATACAGTGCCTTCTCTTTTTTAGGATTTTCCATTTGCCTCTTCAAAGCTCTGTTGTTTTCTTCCTGGGCACTTTCAGACACCAATGAAGTCAAGTTGAATGCTAGGTAACAAAGACATGGTCAATTTGTAAGGACAAGTCAGTATTTAAGGATTTTATCAACTTTTGAGTTACAATTAGGAGATCATATTGACATCAAATAAAGCCTATCAGTCTCCCCTAATGCTTGTATACTGCCCTCTTTTCACGCCATGTTTTTTAAAACAAAAACTATTAATTTTGTTCCCTTGTATATGCAGTGGCAAGGAGTCTATTATTTTTGCAGAGCAAAATCATTCCAGGTTAAAAAAGGAGAGAAATGAGATGACTGAAGGATATTAATAGCCACAAAAATTTTGCTTCTAGCAGTTGTCGGAAAGTGTGGACTGGGTAAATCTCACTGAGAAGTACAAGAAATAAGTCTCTTAATGAGTTGATATTTGAAACAACTAGTCCAGAGGGAAAACAGTAAAAAGTAAACTTTTTAACTAAAATGTGACTGAAGGTGGGAATCTCTTACATTTGGGGGGAGGGTAAATACTAAAATTCAAGGCAAATTGGATGTGGTCAAACATGAGTGGCAAGAGTGAATGTCGACATTCTAAGAATCAGAGAACTAAGATGGATTAGAATGGGTGAATTTAACTCAGATGACCATTATATCTACTACTGTGGGCAGGAATCTCTTAGAAGAAATGGAGTAGCCATCATGGCCAACAAAAGAGTGCAAAATGCAGTACTTGGATGCAATCTCAAAAACGACGGAATGATCTCTGTTTGTTTCCAAGGCAAACCATTCGATATCATGGTGAGCCAAGTCTATGCCCTGACCAGCAACGCTGAAGAAGCTGAAGTTGAACAGTTCTATGAAAACCTACAGGACCTTTTAGAACTAACAACCCCAAAAGATGTCCTTTTCATTATAGGAGACTGGAATGCAGAAGTAGGAAGTCAAGAAACACCTGAATAACAGGCAAATTTGGCCTTGGAGTACAGAATGAAGCAGGGCAAAGGCTAATAGAGTTTTGCCAAGAGATGCACTGGCCATAGCAAACATCCTCTTCCAACAACAGAAGAGAAGACTCTACACATGGACATCACCAGATGGTCAACACGAAATCAGATTGATTATATTCTTTGCAGCCAAAGATGGAGAAGCTCTATACAGTTAGCAAAAACAAGACCAGGAGCTGACTGTGGCTCAGATCATGAGCTCCTTATTGCCTAATTCAGACTTAAATTGAAGAAAGTGGGGAAAACCACTAGACCATTTGGGTATGACCTAAATCAAATCCCTTATGATTATACAGTAGAAGTGAGAAATAGATTTAAGGGACTAGATCTGATAGAGTGCTTGATGAACTATGGACAGAGGTTCATTACATTGTACGAGAGACAGGGATCAAGACCATCCCAAGAAAAAGAAATGCACAAAAGCAAAGTGGCTGTCTGAGGAGGCCTTACGAATAGCTGTGAAAAGAAAGGAAGAGAAAAACAAAGGAAAAAAGGAAAGATATACCCATTTGAATGCAGAATTCCAAAGAATAGTAAGGAGAGATAAGAAAGCCTTCCTCAGTGATTAATGCAAAGAAATAGAGGAAAACAATAGAATGGGAAATACTAGAAATCTCTTCAAGAAAATTAGAGGTACCAAGGGAACATTTCATGGAAAGATGGACTCAATATAAGGACAGAAATGGTATGGACCTAACAGAAGCAGAAGATATTAAGAGGAGGTGACAAGAATACACAGAAGAACTGTACAAAAAAGACCTTCATGACCCAGATAATCACAATGGTGTGATCACTCACCTAGGGCCAGACATCCTAGAAGTGAAGTCAAGTGGGTCTTTGGAAGCATCACTACGAACAAAGCTAGTGGAGGTGATGGAATTCCAGTTGATCTATTTCAAATCCTAAAAGATGATGCTATAAAGTGCTATAGCCAATATGTCAGCAAATTTGGAAAACTCAGCAGTGGCTACAGAACTGGAAAAGGTGAGTTTTCATTCCAATCCCAAAGAAAGGCAGTGTGCCAAAGAATGCTCAAACTACTGCACATTTGCACTAACCTCACATGCTAGTGAAGTAATGCTCAAATTCTCCAAGCCAGGCTTCAGCAATACATAAACCATGAACTTCCAGATGTTCAAGCTGGTTTTCGAAAAGGCAGAAGAACCAGAGATCGAATTGCCAACATCCGCTAGATCATCAAAGAAGCAAGAGAGTTCCAGAAAAACATCTATTTCTGCTTTATTGACTATGCCAAAGCCTTTGACTGTGTGGATCACAATAAAATGTGGAAAATTCTCCAAGAGATGAGAATACCAGACCACCTGACCTGCCTCTTGAGAAACCTATATGCAGGTCAGGAAGCAACAGTTAGAACTGGACATGGAACAACAGACTGGTTCCAGATAGGAAAAGGAGTACATCAAGGTTATATATTGTCATCCTGGCTATTTAACTTATATGCAGTGTACATCATGAGAAATGCTGGGCTGGATGAAGCACAAGCTGGAATCAAGATTGCCGGGAGAAATATCAATAACCTCAGATCAAACTACTGCACATTTGCACTAACCTCACATGCTAGTGAAGTAATGCTCAAATTCTCCAAGCCAGGCTTCAGCAATACATAAACCATGAACTTCCAGATGTTCAAGCTGGTTTTCGAAAAGGCAGAAGAACCAGAGATCGAATTGCCAACATCCGCTAGATCATCAAAGAAGCAAGAGAGTTCCAGAAAAACATCTATTTCTGCTTTATTGACTATGCCAAAGCCTTTGACTGTGTGGATCACAATAAAATGTGGAAAATTCTCCAAGAGATGAGAATACCAGACCACCTGACCTGCCTCTTGAGAAACCTATATGCAGGTCAGGAAGCAACAGTTAGAACTGGACATGGAACAACAGACTGGTTCCAGATAGGAAAAGGAGTACATCAAGGTTATATATTGTCATCCTGGCTATTTAACTTATATGCAGTGTACATCATGAGAAATGCTGGGCTGGATGAAGCACAAGCTGGAATCAAGATTGCCGGGAGAAATATCAATAACCTCAGGTATGCAGATAACATCATCATTTTGGTAGAAAGTGAAGAAGAACTAAAGAGTCTCTTGATGAAAGTGAAAGAGAAGAGTGAAAAAGTTGGCTTAAAGCTCAACATTCAGAAAACTAAGATCATGGCATCTGGACCCGTCACTTCATGGCAAATAGATGGGGACACAGAGGAAACAGTGGCTGACTTTATGTTTTTGGGGCTCCAAAATCACTGCAGATGATGATGATTTCCTTACTCCTTGGAAGGAAAGTTATGACCAACCTAGACAGCGTATTAAAAAGCAGAGACAATACTTTGCCAACAAAGGTCCGTCTAGTCAAGGCTATGGTTTTTACAGTAGTCATGGACGAATGCAAGAGTTGGACTAAAGAAAGCTGAGCACGGAAGAATTGATGCTTTTGAGCTGTGGTGTTGGAGAAGACTCTTGCGAGTCCCTTGGACTGCAAGGAGATCCAATCAGTCCATCCTAAAGGAGCTCAGTTCTGGGTGGTCTTTGGACAGACTGATATTGAAGCTGAAACTCCAATACTTTGGCCACCTTATACGAAGAGCTGACTCATTTGAGAAAACCCTAATGCTGGGAAAGATTGAGGGCAGGAGGAGAAGGGGATGACAGAGGATGAGATGGTTGGATGGCATCACTGACTCAATGGACATGAGTCTGGGTGAACTCCGGGAGTTAGTGATGGACAGGGAGGCCTGGCCTGCTGTAGTTCATGTGGTGGCAAAGAGTCAAACACGACTGAGAGACTGAACTGAACTGAAATACTAAAATCAATGAACAAAGTGAGAATTAACATTTGTGGTTCACCTACTAACAGACATCAATAAGGCACTGAATTCTTAGAGTTATAAAAGATGGCTCTCACTATTCCCATTTTACAGGTGGGAAAGCTGAAGTCAAAACCCAGGTCAAAGAGGTCAAACAATGTGCAGTGTTTTTACTTCCTAGTTGAGCCCCAAGTCTCTTTTATTTCAAGGTCATGATATTTCTGTCTACTGAGGATCTTAGAAGAGAAATCTCCATGAAACCAACTCTGGTTTGGTGAGAGTTTGGTGAACTCTCATATTGTCAAAAAACACTATTGGGCAGGAAAAAAAAAATCTCTTTGTGCTACCCTGAAAAAGCATTTTGGTAGGTATTAGAGGTATAAATGAATGGCTACCTAGTGTTTTCTTGTTCATGTCTTTGTTTTAGTATTATCTGTATTTTCAACTTGGACGATTTCAGATTGTATTCTCCATTTATGGCTTGTCTCAAACTGAAAGTCACTCAGTTGTGCCTGACTCTTTGGGACCCGCATGGACTATACAGTCCATTGAATTCTCCAGGCCAGAATACTGGAGTGGGTAGCCTTTTCCCTCTCCAGGGAAATCTTCCGAATCCAGGGTTTGAACCCACATCTTGCACATTGCAGGCAGATTACCAGCTGAGCCACAAGGGAAGCCCAAGGATACTGGAGTGGATAGCCTATTCCTTCTCCAGCAGATCTTCCCAACCCAGGAATAGAACTTGGGTCTCATTCATTGCCGGCAGAATCATTACCAGCTGAGCTATCAGGGATTCCATGGCTTGTCTAAATTATATAATATAAAATTATTATAATTTTCAGGTCACACATCATTCCTTCTACATGTTAAGAGTCTATGTGAACAAGCATGTACTGCTCTCAACTGTTCTGTTTATCTGCTTGGAATCTTCTCAAGTGATTACTTTCCTACTCAATCTGCCGCAGGCCTCAACTAGTATTGTTTTTCTTTTTTTTTTTTTAGTGTTCACATTTTGAAGTTATTAAATCTATTTAAAATTTTATGCAAAAGTAAATATGAGTATATGAGGATTCTTTTTTAATCTTTCAAAATATAACATGTGACTCTTTCACTGTACAAATGCAGGCTAAGTTCAGTTTTGCTCATTAGAATCTAGGATCATGGAGGAAATAATACACTTCTTCACTTGTCTGAATCCAGCATCTAGTATGCATGTGCCTGCCTTTGAATTCAATTGTTTTAATGCTGTTTAGATAGAATATTTTTCTGTATCAAAATCATTAAAAGGAAGCATTGTGATCTACACATTTTCAGTTCAGTTCAGTTCAGTCTCTTGGTTGTGTCTGACTCTTTATGACGCCATGGACTGTAGAGTGCCAGGCTGCCCTGTCCATCACCAACTCCCAGATCCTACTCAAACTCATGTCCATCGTGTCAGTATTGCTATAAAATGATCTCACATCCTCTGTCATCCCCTTTTCTCTTCCCACCTTCAATCTTTCCCAGCATCAGGGTCTTTTCCAGTGAGTCAGTTCTTTGAATCAGGTGGTCAAAGTATTGGAGTTTCAGCTTCAGCATCACTCCTTCCAATGATTTCCTTTGGGATCAACTGGTTGGATCTCCTTGCTGTCTAAGGGACTCTCAAGAGTGTTCTCCAACACCACAGTTCAAAAGCATCAACTCTTTGGTGCTCAGCTGTCTTTATGGTCCAACTCTCAAATCCATACATGACTACTGGAAAAACCATAGCTTTTAATAGATTGATATTTACTGGTAAAGTAATGTCTCTGTTTTTAATATGCTGTCTAGGTTGGTCATAGCATTTCTTCCAAAGAGCAAGCATCTTTTAATTTCATGGCTGCAGTCACCATCTGCAGTGATTTGGAGCCCCATAAAATAAAGTCTGTCACTGTTTCTACTGTCTCCCCATCTATTTGCCATGAAGCGATGGGACCAGATGCCATGATCTTAATTTCCCGAATGTTGAGTTTTAAGCCAACTTTTTCACTTTCCTCTTTCACTTTCATCAAGAGGCTTTTTAGTTCTTTGCTTTCTGCCATAAGGGTGGTGTGATCTGCCTTTCTGAGGTTATTGATATTTCTCCCGGCAGTCTTGACTCCAGCTTGTGCTTCATCCAGCCCAGCATTTTGCATGATGTTCTCTACATATAAATTAAATAAAGTAGGGGACAATATACAGCCTTGATGTACTCCTTTCCTGATTTGGAGCCAGTCTGTTGTTCCAAGTCCGGTTCTAACTGTTGCTTCTTGACCTGCATACAGATTTCTCAGGAGACAAGTATGGTGGTCTGGTAGTCCCTTCTCTTCAAGAATTTTCTAGTTATTGTGATCCACACAGTCAAAGGCTTTGACATAGTCAATAAAGCAGAAGTAGATGTTTTTCTGGAAATTTCTTGCTTTTTCGATGATCTAGTGGATGTTGGCAATTTGATATCTGCTTCCTCTGCCTTTCCTAAATCTAGCTTGAACATCTAGAAGTTCATGGTTCAGGTACTGTTAAGCCTGGTTTGGAGAATTTTGAGCCTTACTTTGTAAGTGTGTGAGATGAATGCAATTGTGCAGTAGTCTGAACATTCTTTGGCATTCCCTTTTTTGGAATTGGAGTGAAAACAGATCTTTTCCAGTCCTGTGGTCACTGCTGAGTTTTCCAGGTTTTCTGGCATACTGAGTGCAGAAAGTGAGTGTGACACTTTCACAGCATCATCATTTAAGATTTGAAATAGCTTAGCTGGAATTTCATCACCTCCACTAGCTTTGTTTATAGTGATGTTTCCAAAGGCCCACTTGACTTCACATACCAGCATGTCTGTCTCGAGGTGAGTGATCACACCATCATGGTTATCTGGGTCGTGAAGATCTTTTTTGTATAATTCTTCTGTATATTCTTGCCACCTCTTCTTAATATCTTTTGTTTCTGTTAGGTCCATGTCTGTCCTTTATTGTGTTCCTCTTTGCATGAAATGTTCCCTTGATATCTCAAATTTTCTTGATGAGATCGCTAGTCTTTCCCATTCTCTATTTTCCTGTATTTCTTTGCATTGATCACTGAGGAAGCCTTTCTTATTTCTCCTTGCTATTCTTTGGAACTCTGCATTCAGATGGGTATAGCTTTTTCTTTTGCTTGCCTTTTTTTTCTCAGCTATTTGTATGGCCTCCTCAGACAACCATTTTGCCTTTTTGCCTCTCTTTTTCTTGTGGATCATCTTGATCACTGCCTCCTGTACAATATCATGAACCTCGGTCCATAGTTCTTCAGGCACTCTGTCTATCAAATCTAATCCCTTGAATCTATTTATAATGTCCATTGTATAATCATAAGGTATTTGATTTAGGTCATACCTGAACGGTCTAGCGGTTTTCCCCACTTTCTTCAATTTAAGTCTGAATTTGGCAATAAAGAGTTCATGACCTGAGCCACAGTCAGCTTCCGGTCTTGTTTTTCCTGACTGTATAGAGGTTCTCCATCTTTCAGTTCAGTTCAGTTCAGTTCAGTTCAGTCAGTCAGTCGTGTCTGACTTTTTGCAACCCCATGAATTGCAGCATGTCAGGCCTTCCTGTTCATCACCAACTCCTGGAGTTCACTCAGACTCGGCGTCCATCGCGTCAGTGATGCCATCCAGCCTCTGTAATGAATATAATCAATGTGATTTCAATATTGACCATATGGTGATGTCCTTGTGTAGAGTATTCTCTTGTATTGTTGGAAGAGAGTGTTTGCTATTACCAATGCACTCTCTTGACTATATTAAACATATTGGCTTTGGATAGACCTTTGGAGTTTGTGGCTAGACTTTATTTCCTGATTATCAAGTAAATGTGCAGAGCAGCAAAGAGAAACAGAGAGAGATTCATGAGTTTTCTACGGAATCAATTGTATTACAGCTCCATTTTATCCATTTAAAGTTCTGTTCTTTGAATGTGAGGATGATGCCTCTAATGAGTCAACATCAGCATTACACGATCTTGAGTTGTTTTTCTGGTGGAGGTAATTACAGTCCTTTGATTCACCCCCACTCTCTTGATTCTGATTCCCTAGTGATAGACTGCTTATACCTATAACATAACTGGCTAGGTGATTGTTAAATTATCTTAACAATGGTCTGAGCAATTGTGCATGTATTTTTTTGTCTCCACATGGTGTTATAATAACCACTTGAGCAAAACAGCTATATATACACATTATTTTGATAAAGCAACAAAATGACAGAGTAGACAATGAAAAATATTTCTATTTTCTGCTGTGTGGCCCTTATTTCATTTCCTGTCCATTGGAAGGATTTAGGTTAGATGATTTTTTGGCTGTTTTCCAGTTCTGAAAACTTATGGTTCATAAATTCAATATAGTTAAACAAAACATCTCCATGCATTAATTCCTCACATGGTGCTATATTATTTAATAGTTTTAGGAACATTGTCTTTATTGTTTATATTTAGAAAATAAGCAAAATATTGTCTTCAGATAATGTACATGTCAAAATAATATTATACAGATTATTATAGTTGTATATCTTCACTGTATCAAGATAATAATCATTTTTTATTCTCCCATGTGTTGCGTCTAGGTAACATAGAGTATTTTGGCTTTTTGCATTTGACTTTTTTTTCATAGTTAAACTTCTGATTCTCTTTGGTCCTTATTAGTTTCAAATTATAAGCTATGTATAAATTCTAAGCATGGAAAAATATAATCCTATTAAGGGCACATAAAGGAGAATGGTGTATCTTGTAAGAAAACTGAAAAGGTCCATAGAAATGACAGCTGGTAAGACCTTACTTTATGGTTGAAGAAACAGGTCAAAACAATGTTGTGCCTCTATTTAGCTTCCAGGGTTCCCTGAGTTTCTAATTCTTAGTTTTCCAGCTTATCCAGTACATTCTTTAAACTGGAAAATATTTAGGAATAAGGTGATGATGATTAGTGTATAAACCCAGTGGAAATTCCTAGAGGTGATTCAGACCAAAAATTGGTCTGTGTTCTCCAGGAATTTCAGCGAGAAGAGCCAACAGTGTGAAATTCTCTGTGCTGCTCCTGCTAAGTCGCTTCAGTCGTGTCCGACTCTGCGACCAACCCCATAGACGGCAGCCCGCCAGGCTCCCCCGTCCCTGGGATTCTCCAGGCAAGAACACTGGAGTGGGTTGCCATTTCCTTCTCCGATGCAGGAAAGTGCAAAGTGAAAGTGAATTTGCTCAGTCATGTCGGACTCTTAGTGACCCATGGACTGCGGCCCACCAGGCTCCTCCGTCCATGGGATTTTCCAGGGAAGAGTGTTGGAGTGGGGTCCCATTGCCTTCTCCAGTGAAATTCTCTGTAGCTTGGCATATTTCCTTTATAGGACCCAGAATTGTCAGACTCATGTTATTCCCTTCACAAAAAACTTTCTTGTCATTAGTAGTCTGTACCTCACAATGTATAAAATGCTGAGGAATTGGGTAACCCTTATTCATATGAGAAGAGAAGAGGTTTGCATCCTAATGCTTGGCCATTGTGAGACATAGAAATTAGTCAATGAAATAGTCCCCTTTGAAGTATACATATGGTGAGATGTCACAGAATTATGTTTCAGAATTGATAGGGTATTTTGCACAGTGTTTTTTACCAAGATAATATCATATCCCAATTATAAATATCCTTTCAGTGTTTGATGTCTCTGCTGAGTCTTTAGTTACTGCAGGTTTAAAATAAATATACTGAGAAAAATCTTGCTTTTTATTCTTTTCTCAGTAGTTTTTCTCACCTAAACAGCAAAAGGGTCAGAAGTCAGATCAGGTGGTGATCACTTGATTTTAGTCTTTCTACTTGAAATGAAAATGTTTGTTCTCATACATTCTGATGTCTACATCACTACATTTTTAAAGTATCATGAGGCTGATTTAGTATAGTTCCAAAGCCCATGATTTTGGAAGCAAAATTCTGATCATAAAAAATTATTGCCCAAAGTGGGTTAAAGAAATGAAAAAGTAAGTAAATGAATGATTTTCTGGTCATATGCAAGAGAGATACACTAAAGAAAAATAAATTATTTCATGTTTATTAAGACCAGTTAAGGGAGATGTTTTAACTTGAAAGCTTTAACATTACCAATAAACGTTTCCCTTTTGCAATTTTTAAAGCTTTCTTCAGGTTCATTTGTGTTCTGGTATTCGAGTGCAACAAAAGGAAATTTGACTTTTGCCCCATGGTTATGGAATAACTTTCCCTTCTTCCAAAGTTTAATGGGATGAAGAAGATACTACATTGTTTTTTTCCCCAGAAAATGATTCTTCATTCTGTGATTAAGCAGTTAGCTATTCTCCATTTTTGGTAACCCTGAACTTCCAGATATGTCTCTAATATGGTGGTTCTCAACCAGGGGTTATTTTACCCCCAGAAGAACATTTGGCATTGTCTGGAGACCTTTTTCGTTGTCACAGCCTGGGTACTACTCTTAGTATCAAGTGAGTAGAAGGCATGGACACTGCTAAATGGTCTGTAGTGCACAAGCCAGTTTATTGCAGTAAAGAATGTCCCAGCTCCAAATGTCAGAAGGGCCCAAGCAGAGAACCTCTGCTTAATGTTTATCACACTGTATCATCATCATTTGTTTACAAGTCTAATGGTGATTTTTATCTATTAATAATTATACTTTTCTCCATATATATAATTGATGAGGTTCAGAAATCATTGCTTTTATTTTGTATTGACGTTTGGTACAAAAAATAATTGTACAAACTTTAAATGGATTGGTCAATAAGGCATCAGAAAATGAGCACATTAATATAACTACCTCATAGATTAACAAATAAATTTGGCAAACCTGCAATAAACTGTGTGTTTTCCAAACATCATTTCCTACCACCATTTCAATAATAACTACCATCTTGACTTCCAACATTTTCTTGTTTTAAAATTGTTTTCTGGTTCAAAATCACAGAATATTTAAGAGATTCATCCAAGTTGTGTATAGCTTTAGGTTGTCCATTTTTATTGTTGAATAGTGTTTCATTGGGTTAATATAGTATATTTTTTATTCATTTAATTATTGATGGATATTTTGGTCATTTCCAGTGTTAAGCCATTATTGTTAATATGACTATAAATATTCTTATGCATGTATGTTGGTGTGTGTATAGACACATTTTTGTTTAGTATATACTAAAAATGAAATTAATGAGTCATAGGGGAGTATATATGTTCAACTTGAAATATAAAAGACACAATTATAGGAAAGATAAGCAAAATAATTATTTTTCCTACTGCTGCATAGGTATAGTTTACAAGGAATTTGTTGCAAGTTTTATTAAAAATAACCTTTAACATCAGTGACTGAGACAGAAATTTAATTGCATGAGAGCCTTGAGTTTTTGTTTTATTATATTCATTGTCTCCTATCATTTTAAGCCTTTCTGATTCTGCTATAATATAGGCTTAGTCACTATGACTTGATTTTACAACAGCTAGTGTTAAAAAAGGTATATTTATGACTTGACTTATGTCAACCACCGTCCCCACAATACACACATCTCTACTATGTTCCACTTACCTACTGACCCTTTATTTTGAACCTTTTGTCCACATGTGTATCTGCTGCATTTTCCCCCTTTTATTTTCCTTATTCATACCATCTTTATTCCATTTCATCATGATAAATTTTCCTCCAGTTAAACTCCATGCTTCTATAACCATATATTAATCACATGTGATATCTATTTGGGCACTTTGAGAGGAATCATATTTAACATGCTGTGTGTAATTTCATAATGATTACTTAAAACATTAAAATTGTATAATGTGTTAAGCTTATAGTATTTTAAGCCTTTAAAAAACTTATGAATATTTACTACAAGACTCTAATTTTACTTTTGAAACTCATGGGAAAATTTGCAGTGACTTGTTGAAAAGAAAATGGCTGCTTGGTAGTAGGGCTGGGACTGCTCCAGGACTCTGGGATTTAGACTCATTGTCATAGGCTCCTTCCAGTAAAGAATGATGTGCTCAGCAAAAAGAGATGGAAATGACATAAGGGAATTACACAATTTTTTTAGAGGACATAGTAGATGACTACAGTTTTTAGTAGGCAGAAAAAAACTTGTCATAGGAACATATAAATAGACATTCTTAACCGCTTTGAGCAACTATTGGTACAAAATATATTCAGGTTTAAAGAACACATACACAATTTATTGGTACCAAAGAAAGAAATTCTATCTAACAGAGAAATAGAAGTGATTTTTTTATTTTGGAAAGTGTTTGTGTGTGTGTGTGTCTAGGGGAATGGTAGTGGAGATGGTAAAGTACACTAGGATGATATAATGAGTTTTTTTTTTTTTTTTTAAAGAGTGATGGTAACGTACACTAGGATGATATAATGAGTTTGTTTTTTTTTAAAGAGTGATGTTGACACATATCTATTCAAACAAATTAGAACCCCATTGTGATGAAATCTCTAATGGAAACCATTAAAGTAAAATTCAAATAGAAAAGTGGGAGGAAGCACACAAAAAAAGAGAGAAGTAGAAAAAGCATTTACAAATTTCCAGTACTGTGAGTACTAGCATTTTTTTTTTTAAATAGCAGTTCCGCTAACAATTTAATGTTTGCTGCTTCTTATAGTCTAGAACAGAATTAGAAAATAAGTTTATTCACCATTGCCAGCTTCCTTCACTTCGTGGTTGTTACAGGGAACACTATTTTGGGAAGATTTCTGAGGCCAACTGCAGATTTATTAAGGAGTGACAGCAAACATGCCAAGTATGTGCCATCTTGCTGGAGACTAAAAAGCTAGTGTTCCAGTTTCGTTCTTACCATCTCTGTGTGGATTTCTCATAGGCATCTCAAACTGAGCAGATTCATAAAGGAACCCCTGATCTTTTTCCCTAGGTTGCTTTGCCAACATATTTTTCATTTCAGTATATGGAACCATTGTTAATACCAGTGACTGGGAATCATCACTGCCAGCTCTTATTTTCTCACCTCACCTCTAAACAATCAAGTCCTGTAGAGCCTCCCTCTCAAAAGGATCCTGAAATCATCTCCTTCTCTACATGTTCTGCAGTGGCAGCCTCCATTACCTCCAAGCTGCACTCCTATAGTGTCCAGTACAATTTTCTGTGGTTACATTTTCTTTCCCATTTCAATTCTTAATCCAAAAAATAAGCCTAAATGACCTTAAAATACAAATCTGATTATATGTCTCTCCTGTGTAAAGCCCTCAGCAAGTTCTATTGCCCATAGGATAAAGGTGAAAATCTGTATTATGGTCTATAAAACTGTGTGTAGCCTGATCTCCAGCTATTTTTCCTAGCATTGTGTTAGGCCTCTTCTTCACAAAATTGCTTTGCATCATCTACAGTGGCTGTTCAGGTTTTAAGCGATACCAGCTTTCTTCTCTCCTCAGATCATTCATATGTGCTATTCTCTGTTCCTACGAATCTCTTCCATTTTCATTTCACTTCATTTGAAATGTCTTCCTTCTCCAAAATCTCAGCTTCAATTTCAGGGAAGCTGTTCGAGACACCTCAATTTAGGTAAGTTTTCACAAGTACATATGCATAACATTTTCTAAAAATCTTTATTTTATGTTATACAATTGCAATTAAAATCTAATCTGATTGGTTAATTTTTGAAGGTCTGTCTTAGTTTCCTATTGCTGCTGTAAAAAAAAAACAAAAACAAACTACTGCAAACATAATAGCTCAGAGCAACACAGATATATATTTCACAACTCTCTAGATCAGATGTTCTAAACGTGTCTCATGGGGTTGAAATCAAGGTGCCAGGAAGGTCTACATTTCTTTCTGGAGACTCTAGGAGATAATCCATTTAATGCCTTTCCTGCTTCTAGAGGCTGCCTCCATTTCTTGTTATGGCCCCCTCTTTCATCTCCAGAGCCAGCGATGGCCAATCAATTCTTCCTTATGATGCCATCTCTCTGGTTCTGATTCTTCTGCCATCTTCTTCCCCACATGACGACCCATGTGATTACATTGGACTCACTCCAGTACTTTGGCCACCTCATGTGAAGAGTTGACTCATTGGAAAAGACTCTGATGCTGGGAGGGATTGGGGGCAGGAGGAGAAGGGGACGACCGAGGATGAGATGGCTGGATGGCATCACGGACTCGATGGATGTGAGTCTAAGTGAACTCCGGGAGATGGTGATGGACAGGGAGGCCTGGCGTGCTGCAATTCATGGGGTTGCAAAGAGTCGGACACGACTGAGCGACTGAACTGAACTGAACTGAGATAATCCAGGATCATCCACCTCTGTTGAAGTCAGCTGATTAGCAATGTTACTTCCATATGAAAACTCAGTTCTTTTTTGACATGTGACATAACATAGTTACAGGTGTGATTAGGGTGTGAACATCTTTGTGGGCAATTCTTGCCTAATACAAGTTCTCTCTCAATAAATAAATGTTAAGTTCCTTAAGGGCAGGAACCATATTTATGCTTGCCTGATGCTTGATCTCCAAGGCCAGCTACATTGCCTAGTTCACTGAAGCATTTCATAAATATTTGTTAGATGAAAGAATGAATTCATAAAGCACAATTATTATCAGTTATCAATGGTAATAGAGACAGGTAGCTAGTCTCAGGGAGGGGAATAGACTGCATACTAATTATGGTTCTTCAAGCTATTGTGGAAAGATACAGGTTAATTGTTTGAACCTCTTTATCCAAATCATCTCATCTACTCTGGGACTTAGAAAACAAACTTAACATTTTGTTTTGGAATGCTTGTTGGTTTTCTCCAGCCCTCACCAGAATGAATTTCATAATTATGTATTCTGTACAGAAATATCAACATAAATGTTCTTTCCTGAAGCATGCAGCTGCTATCACTGAAGCTGACTGTTACTCAGACATATGCTGGGTGGCAGCAGATAAGTTCGGAATTAGTTGTGATAGGTAATCCACAAAATAGCTAGACTGCATGCCAGTAATCAAGAATTCACTGTAATTACTTTAATCTGTAATCGGCTCAGCACAGTGCACAAAAGACTGGCAGACAAATTCTGCAACCAGGGAGAAAGTTTGGTTAATTATTTCAAGACCATCTCTTTGTTACCATATTGATTTTGAATTGTATGACCTTTTCATTCACTCATTAATATATTTATTCATTCAGTCAAATGTGTTAATTATAGCAGGAGCATATTAATTACATTTGAAACAAAAACCAATAAAAACATGCCCCTCACTTCACAGGACATCCAGACTTACTGTGAGAGACAGACATGTAAATAAGTACAATATTAACTCTTTTCCTTCCTTATAAAAATAGGAAATTGTAGACTCAAAATTAGCAAGCAATTACTATGAGAAAGTACTTTGACTTTTATATTAGAAAGATAAGTTATTGGAAAACATACGCATACATAAGCATACATTATGTTATTTTCAAGGGAGCCAGTTTAGTTTACTAAGGAAAATAAATTTTTTTTTCATTCCTGAATCTGCAGGCTATAGATTCTGTTATACTTAAATGGATGACAGACTGTTCATTGCACAATAAAGTAAGCCCATAAAAATTAGGTTCTTTTGTACTCTCTTCAGTCATCTTATATGGTGAATGAAAAAGTGTGTATGTTCAAAGTTCATCTGAGGAAACTCCTGAGGCTGTCTCACATTCCTAGTTACCAGGATACCGAGGCTTGATCCAATATGTAAACATCTCAGAGTGAACAAGTGCAAAAGGTTCCTACAGGCTGGATAAAGGATGAGGTCTTACAAGATTCTATTTCATTCAGATAATACAAACTTTTTAAAAAGGTAATGTCAAATAAAGAAAGAGGGGGATACACTTTGAGAGCAATATGTGTGAAAAAAAATCTTCAGGAATTGCATGTGATTATAAGTTTAACATAAGTTAGCACTGAGTATAGCTCTTGCAACAAAATGAGCCCATTTGATTTTAGAGTGCTTGATTAAGATTATAGCATATGAGAAATAGGAGTGGAGAGGTTCCCACACTGATCAGACCCTGCTAGTTTTATTGTAGTTGGAAAAGGTCACCGAGAGGATAAGACTTCTGATTGACCTGAAAGCTGGACCCAGCCAGTCACAGGCTCCTCAGCCCCACCTCCATCCTTGAAATCAACTTTCTATCCACCATTTCCACAGCAGGCTTTATTTTCAAGAATGCAGTCTTGAGAGAGCAAGGTGGTGTTGAGACCATCTGCACAGCATATGTGCCTGAACCCAGTAAACGTCTCTATACAGACTTCTAAGATTCTGGCAAGTGGCCATGGAGATCTACTCATAGGTAGAAACCTCATAGGTAAGTTCCCTTGCTTCTTAAACTTATCTCCTAATCTAAGGTAAAATGATTTACCTCTTTCTTCAGTCTCTCCTTGCCCTCTGTGTACAGAGTACAATTCCAGATTTTACCTGGAAAGCTCTGAAAATTTCAGACCAACAATTGTGCTTCTTTTAGGCATCTCAGGCAGGGACAGAAAGCACTAAAAAAACCTGGAATCATTTTTAAGAGGTAGGAATTTAGAATGGTGAGAAGGTCATGCAAAGAAAGGTTGACAATATTAATAGCATTTGACTTGGATGTTTATAAGGCTTCATTTTAAAACTTAAAATATTTTCAGATTTGTCATGTTCAGGAATAATTAAGATATAGTAAAGAAAAGGACAGTAAAGAAGAGTTACAGACATAGTATCTTCTGAACAATATTAGAACATTCAAGTGGACGTGTGCAGAAATAAAATAAAAACCTGGAAAGCAGTGCGTGCCCAGCCTTCTAGAACCCTAAACAGGGCCATCATTTGGTAGATGCTTCTATGTCTTACAGAGGGGATCTGAGCAATGCTTACCTTAACACGCTAAACATCAGCTTGTCATCTTGTGGCTGTGACAGTTAGGTCATGAGGCAATCATTGAAAGTAAATGATCATTTATACATATTCTTAGTGATTCATAGTGGCATGTTTTGAGTTGAATGACCTTAGAAAACCTCATACAAAAGAACAGATAAAAGATGTACATATCTTGTATCTTTTCAGCACAGTCACTATTTTCTCTGGTGATGACTAATTAACTCTTCAGTTAGGTACCAGCCAAAGTAATTGGCATACTAGTAGAATATGTTGTTGGAAAACTATGTGTTATTTGACCCTTGACTCACACTTGGCAGAGAAAGATCCTTACATGCTGAGATCCATTCCTACCATCTCACATCTGGGGGCATATATTCATGGAGTGGAAAATTGGACACAATTTTGTACACAGTCTGGTCTCCCTCTGTTTATTTTTTTCCCCCTGAAGCTGCATAGTTAAATTCTCATGTGTTAAGTGAACATGATATGAATCCACTCTTGCTTTTTTTAAAGCTCTGTTATTCACTGATAATCTTGAGCTGTTTCTGCTCAGTGTCACACTGCTCCTTCCAGTTCCCTTTTTACCCTCATTGTTTTACTTGGTAACATAAATGAAGCTGATATTTTCACACTAAAGTACTGTATCAGGACATTTAACTTAGTTATACACAAGTAGTTAGAGGTGGCTAGAGAAGTTAACCTTCACTTATTACCTAACGAGTTCACTTTTGTACAACAAATCTACACAATTTCATTAAATTCTCGAAACTTCTCCAAGAAAGTATTATTGTTGTTATTATCATTATGCTGTTACTGTTATTATTAACATTGTAAATGTAAAGGTCATAGACTGAAACTGAGAAAACACTTGCGATCAGGTTGACCCCAAAATCCACTTGCTTTTCTGTCATACATTGCTGCCTCACTTATTTGACTCAGACATTTTTATTAGAGGCATTTTTAGGCCAGCAGGCTATAACGTTAGATCAGATTTACTCCAGTTTCTAACTTTTCTGTTCAATTTTTCAGGTTGCATTTCTGCAAAATGAAGTGAATGAATATTTTACTTAGACAGCTTTGCTGAGTAATCATTTGCTTTCTGGCTATGACCATAAATGGAAAATGCTTTCCACAAATAGTATCTTGGGCCAAAAAAAAAAAAAAAGTATTGTTCTTTTTGATGAGTTTTTAACTCCTCTGAAATCCTTACATGGTAAACTGGAATAAGACAATAGTTTATAGAGAAATAGGGCTTTAAAAGGAAAGAGGAAACCCTCCAACAGCTAATAAAGAAGTTTCTGTATGTGGCTCTCATTTGATAGGGCAGCAAACCTGCAATATTGTTCTTTTGTTTTTCCCTACAGAGCACAGAGTAGGATAGAAAGGGGACCAGGAAATATAGCACTATCTTTAAGTGTTAAGTTAAAACTAGGATTCATGGGCTAGAAAGGGCAAATGTCTTTTTAACATCCTCACTTGCTGCTATCTAGAGTTAGAGATTCTGTTTGCTTAGGGTGATGAGATCAAATAAATATGTCAGCCCAGGTTTTCTGTAAGGGTCCACAGATCAGAGCTCTCTGTGGCTTTTCAGAAACACGAACCACAGATTGAGAATTATTGCTTGTTTGAACTTTCAGTTCTGATTTGATTTAGTTATTCCATGTAGAATTAGCCTCTGTGTGTGAAGGTAAGAGAAAGGTGGGCCTGGAGGTGAGGGGCTAATTTAGTAATTTCCCAA
The DNA here is from genome assembly GCA_006410675.1 of Oreotragus oreotragus. Classification (NCBI taxonomy): domain Eukaryota; kingdom Metazoa; phylum Chordata; class Mammalia; order Artiodactyla; family Bovidae; genus Oreotragus; species Oreotragus oreotragus. The sequence goes on from SJYX01016888.1 coordinate 232,460, forward strand.
AGGCCCTTTCTCCAGGAAATTGTTTGATTTTTAAAGGATGTACTCCAAGCAGGGAGAAAATGCATATGGTTTGTGATATGCATTGTGATAAGCTAAAACATTTGTCATGCTCTTCGGGGCACTTAATAAAATAATTGATGAGCAAAAAGACAATGAAAATAACCTCTTTTGAGATGGGACATGACATACCCAATAACTTTTACATTCATATTTTCATGTTTTTCTCCTGTGTCTCATCATCAAAGTCGTCAGCTTCTTGGAGAAAAGAAAAGCAAGGTTTTATACATCCGAGAATCCATCTGAGAGCCTGGCACAGTGCCTTTTACTTGGTAGCAGCCCATAGAAGTTTTGGTAATTCACTGGTTTTGCCATTTTCTTTATGAGAAAGGAGGAAACAGACTGCACGGGATGATGTGGAATATGCCTGTTTTGCCCTGTCGCCCGTATGGATCAACTGAGGGGAAAATAGCGTTCATTATTCAGTCCGATGGTAGAGCTATTCAAAAGCACTGTTTAAATATTATCAGTGATGAAATTCTTATTTTGCGAAACTAACATATAGTGTCAGGTTAAGATGCCCTCTAAAAATCTCATGGTATTTTTAATATATGTTAACACTTAGGTCTGTCAATCATGTTGGTATTTCTATAAGAGAATGCCACAAAACCTTTCCCTAAAAAAGGCCTAAATTTGAAGCCACATTAGTTATTATTAATAGTTATTATCCATCATTACATGTCTTGTATAATCCATCATTTTCACTACTTTACAGTAGTGCTGTCAGAAATGTATTCTGACAGAAATAAAAATTCATGCATGACAAACTAGGACTTCAGTTAATGATACCAACTGTTATGAATACTCACTTTTTCAAGATACCATTTCTGGCGAAATTCCTATATGCCAGGCATGGTGCTAAGTGTTTTACATACATCACCTCGTTTAATCCCTATTATAATGCTATTTTAAAGAGGAAGAAATGGTGATTTAGGTTCATTTGCATGCTAGGATCATACAAAATGGTACAGCTTGCAGAACTCCAATTTTAAGCATTGCACTGTTGACTTCAGTTCCTTGCTGAATTGTCTCTGCCTTTTTCTGAGCACTTGGGAACCGGCATTATATATTTTCTGATGTAGCTACTTTGTCAAGGAATCTTCAGTGCTTTCCATTTTATGATGCTTATCTAAAGACTTCTGTTTGTGGAACAGCAATTCCAAGTGCTTAATTTTTTTTTTCTATTTTTTGTTCCCTGGGTGCTTTTATACCATATAACTAAATGATAAAGCCCTGATGGAGCAAAGAAAGATCTATGTTTATGTCAGTGTGACTGATGCAAGCCAGGATCTAGTATCAAAAATTCTTGATCCCTAGCATGGGCTTATTGTTTGAGAACCCAAGGAAACAAAAACAATTTGTTCTTTTACTCAAGAGCACATCCAGTGCAAAGCTGTCAAACCCAAAAGTATTACGATACATCTGTAACGCCATATGTTGACAGATGTTTCTGTCTGTAACTCTAGCTTTCTGATGTACAGTGTGACTTGCACTCAAAGATTCTTTACTTTACTTCATGAATTTTCATCTGCAGAAGTAGTTCACCCCATAGAATTAGTAAAATGAAAAAAAAAAAGAATTAAAATATATAAAATCAAAAGGAAGCCAAAGATGTTACCAACCTTTATTTTTACCCAAACTAGTGATAGGAAACAAGACAATCTTGAATTCCTTCTGTCAGATAGCACCAAAATATTACACAGGGGAGTACCAGTTCCAAGATGGTGGCATAGCCACTGATGGTACAGCAGTGTACTGCTCCAGGAGGATAAACCTGCAGTCTCTTTAGGGCTTATTGTAAAAAAGAGGCTTGCAATCACATGCAAGGGAGATATTAATAAAAATTAGTAAATCAAAGTTTAGCTTATGCAAATTCAGAAAAATAATCAAGTAAACAAAAAAAGAAAGGAGAAGTTAAAAAAAAAGAAAGGAAAATCATATAGTGCATCATTTGGAAACTTTTGCATTTAATGTTATCATTCTTTATTCGGCAGATTAACGTTCTTTTGAGTCATAGACAGCCTCCATGGAGTGCAGGTTTCAAGACCCATCTCTGACAAACACTGTTTTGTACATATGTTATCCCATTCAGAAAGTGCAAAAATAGCACAAATTGATTTGCCACTGCACTCCCAGAAAGATCACATTGTGGCATCACTTGGAAACCATCGTTCACAGAAAGGAGAGTTTGTGACTCATGTATTCTTACCTCTTGTCTCTCATTTTGCTTCAAGCTTAGTCTTGGTTAGTCTTGGTATGTATCACGCTGATTTTTGGGCTGTGCTTCTTTCCTGGATATCCCCAACTAGGTCTTATTGCTAGATTGTATACTTCATGGTACCCATAAACATCTGCTCTGGCCAAAATTTTGAAAGTTTACTCCTTCTTTGTTCACCATGGAGCTGTAGTCTGCATGTTCTTTTGCTAAACATTTTATATGGCTCTCTGTGGGCTTTATGCTGGTGGCAAGTGTTGCTTGAATTTGGGCTGATACATCTTTGAACTTTACGTTGGTGATGTCCTTCTCCATTTGGTTTTCAAAATATATGTAGGGCCCTCATAATATAACACCTTTGAGGAGTTCAAATTCTACAGAAATGAGAAACTTGATTTTGCGTTTAATAGTTCATGAAACTGATGTAATATTAGCTGATATAACATATAAAAACATTCCAAGGACTTCACCTAATACAGATTTACTTTTTGCTGACATAAGGATCAATTGAGAGGGTTTTATTCCATGCATATTTTCAAGGCCTGGGCCCCTTCCATCTTGTGGTTCCACAATCCCTCAAGCTTTTGTCTACACATCCATCTTTAAGAGCACAGACTGCTTCCTTAGTCACTTTGGTTATTATACTTCTGGTGACATTCTACTGATGAGTACAAGTCTCATGACCCTGACTAAAGTCAGTGGGGGCAGGGAAATGTTTCCCTGACTGAATGGATACCTCCCAGTTATAAGTCTACTAAAGAAAAGCAAATTGTTAATGGTCAGCTGGTAACCTGCGACACACTATTCAAAATCAGTAATTTCCTGCTACCCTGTGTCTCTGCATAGCCTGAGGGGCACTATAGTCACTTTGCATGGCTGCCGTAAGGAAGTGCCACAAAAATGGCTGTACAAAACAACAGAAATTTATTCCCTTACAGTTCAGGAGGCTGAAAGTCTGGAATCAAGGTGTCAGCAGAACCATGATCCCTCTCTGAGACTCTGCTTGCAATCTTGCCCTACCTTCTCCTGGGTTCCGGTGGTGGCCACCCATCTTTGTCACCCTTTGGCTTGTAGCTGCATTTCTCTAATCTCTCCTTTCATAGTCAAATGATATTCTCTGTGTCTCAGTCTTCCCCGGTGTTTTCCTGTTCTTAGGAGGACAGCTGTCATATTGGATTGTGGTACATACTAACAACCTCATTTCAACTTGATTTCATCTACACAGACCCTATCCTCCAGTGTCACATTCATGGTGCCGGAGATCAAGACTTCCATACATCTTCTTGGGAGAAACAGTTCAGCCCATAACACGAATTTTGGGTTCCTTTGTTTTCTTAAATGTCTTTAGCAATTTTTGCTTATTAGTAAGGGGACAACTATAACCATAACAAAGTTCTTTTAATTCTGCTAGGAATCACAGCTAGGGACATCCTAGACCAGAGGTCCGCAAACACTTTTTGTAAAGGTCCAGACAGTGAATCATTTCTGCTTTGTGGGCCATATGGTGTCTGTCACGATTTCTCTACTATGCCCTATGGCAGAAAAGCAGCCACAGACAATAGCAAATGAATGAACAAGGCTCATATAAGCTCCAATAAAACTTTATTTACAAAAATTGGTAGCAGGCTGGATTTGGCCTGCAGGCAGTACTTTTCAAATGGCTGTGCAAAACTATGGCCCATTATAACCTGGATGTGAACACTGGAAAATGACCCCAGCTGTGGATTCAGACACACATAAATTCAAATTCCAGCCATGGACGAGTAGCAGTGACCTTGAACAGCTTAACCTTGTTAAGTGCTAGTCCCTCATCAACAGAATGATTTACATTTCACGTAAATCATCCACATAGTGCTTAGCTCATTGGAGGCATTCAAATGAGGCTTTCTATATATGTCTCTTTTGCAGAGGCAGTGTAGCAAAACACATCTAAGCAAAAACTATAAAGCCAGAATACCCCTTGCTAGTGTTTGATAGTGGGTAGGTTCTTTTGTTGATCAGTGTGCTTCATGTTTCTTGTCATTAAAATAGATACAATTATAGTCTAGATTCAACGAGTTAATATGTGTAAAGGAATTAGCCAATGCCTGGCACTTATTAAGCACCCAGTAGATGTATCCTTACTTGTATTGGTCATCATTGTTATAATTGGCTTTCCTTGTTACTCAACACAATAGCAGGCCTTATTTTTTATTTTTGTTGAATTTATGTCAAAGAGAGAACTAACCAAATACCTGGTGATTATTCAGGTCTAAGTAATTTCTATTTTGGATTTATTGGTTATATTATATTAGGATGAAGGATGATTTTTCTTTTATTCTCTATATTATTTCTCCTTAAGAAGGTATGACAAAACTACCAGAGTGTTCAGACAACCACTCTGTCCTCCAGTCACACCACTCCTGAAGTTTTTCACATATGTTGCAGTACAAATTTAAAGGAAATTGAAATATAATAATTGGAATATTTCTTTAGAGCCAACTTTGGTATAAAATATTTACTTATTACATCCGAAGATTCGAATCCTGTTTAAAAATTCTTTCAACTGAGGAATATATAAAATTGGATGTTTTGCTAATGTATAGTTGAGTTTTCTTAGATCCGCAACAGAGGAAAACTACATAGCTGATATATTTTTTCTTGATTATATTAACTTAATAATTTTTCTGAAACTTGCCTTGTTCTATTGAAAACAAACAAGGATGATGATTTTTTCAGAAGAAATAGTGTATCAATATACAATTAGAATCAGAGTAGTGACACAGAAAATTATAAACTAAAATACTTTTATTGCCATGCCTAGTGGCTTGTGTGAACTTGGTTCCCTGACAAGGGATTGAACCAATGTGCCCTGTAGTGGAAACACAGATTCTTAACCACTGGACCACCAGGGAAGGCCCACAAATGAAAATACTTAAACTTTTGTTGTTAGTAACTTAAACATGTAAATTTAATTCAGAAATGTGTATTTCTAAATAATGAGAGCTCCTTGCAGAGAACCTATAATGATGATCACTTAGCTAGTTTCTCACTTTCCTTAGGAAATAGGTGTCATATTGTTCAATTCGTTGTTTAGCAGTATATTCATGAGGTCATGTGCTTCAGTTAAAATTGCTATTTCTATTTTTATATGTTTGCATACTGTTGAAGCCTGGCTTGGAGAATTTTGAGCATTACTTTGCTAGCATGTCAGATGAGTACAATTGTGCAGTAGTTTGAACAATCCTTGGCATTACCTTTCTTTGGGATAGGAATGAAAACTGACCTTTTCCAGTCCCATGACCACTGCTGAGTTTTCCAAATTTGCTGGCATATTGAGTGCAGCACTTTCATAGCATCATCTTTTAGGATTTTAGAAATAACTCAGCTGGAATTTGCTCATCTCTACTAGCTTTGTCTGTAGCGATGCTTCCTAAGGCCCACTTGACTTCACATTCCAGGATGTCTGGCTCTAGGTGAGTGATCACACCATAGTGGTTATCTGGGTCATCAAGATCTTTTTTGTATAGCTCTTGTGTATTCTTGTCACCTCCACTTAGTATCTTCTGTTAGCTAAGATATCTGTTAGATATCTTAGTATCTTTTGGTTAGATGCATACAATTTCCGTCTTTTATTGTGCCCATCTTTGCATGAAATGTTCCCTTGGTATCTCTAATTTTCTTGAAGAGATCTCTAGTCTTTCCTATTCTATTGTTTTCCTCTATTTCTTTTGAATGATCACTGAAAAAAAGCTTCCTTATCTCTCCTTGCTAATTTTCAGAACTCTGTATTCAAATGGATATGTCTGCCCTTTTCTCCTTTCTTTTTGCTTGTCTTCTTTTCTCAGCTATTTGTAAGGCCTCCTCAGACAACCGTTTTGCCTTTTGGCCTCTCTTTCTCTTGGGGATGGTCTTGATCACTGCCTCCTGTACAATGTCACGAACCTCTGTCCATAGTTCTTCAGGCACTCTGTCTATCAGATTCAACCCATTTAATCTATCTCTCACTTCCACTGTATAATTCTAAGGAACTTGATTTAAGTCATACCTGAATGGTCTAGTGGTTTTCCCTACTTTCTTCAATTTAAGTTTGAATTTTGCCATATTCAAAATTCTCCAAACCAGGCTTCTAAAGTACGTAAACCGTGAATTTCCAGATGTTCAAGCTGGATTTAGAAAAGTCAGAGAAACCAGAGATCAAATCGCCAGCATCTGTTGGATCATCAAAAAAGAAAGAGAGTTCCAGAAAACATCTACTTCTTCTTTAGTAACTACTCCAAAGCCTTTGACTATGTGGACCACAATAAACTGTGGAAAATTCTTCAAGAGATGAGAATACCAGAACACCTTACCTGCCTCCTAAAAAGTCTGTATGCAGGTCAAGAAACAACAGTTAGAATTGGACATGGAAAAACAGACTGGTTCCAAAACGGGAAAAGAGTATATGAAGGCTATGTATTGTCACCCTGCTTATTTAACTTATATGCAGAGTACATCATGTGAAATGCTAGGCTGGATGAAGCACAGGCTGGAATCAAGATTGCTGGGAGAAATATCAATAGTCTCAGATATGCAGATGACACCACCCTTAAAAGAAAGCAAAGAAGAACTAAAGAGCCTCTTGATGAAAGTGAAAGAGAAGAGTGAAAAAGTTGGCTTAAAACTCAACATTCAGAAAACTAAGATCATGGCTTCCAGTCCCATCATTTCATGGCAAATAGATGAGGAAATGATGGAAACGGTGATAGACTTTATGTTTTTGGACTCCAAAATCACTGCAGTTCGTGACTGCAGTCACAAAATTAAAAGACAGTTGCTCCTTGGAAGAAAAGCCATTGACCAACCTAGATAGCATGCTAAAAAGCAAAGACGTTACTTTGCCAACAAAAGTCTGTCTAGTCAAGGCTGTGTTTTTTCCAATAGTCATGTAAGAATGTGAGAGTTGGACTATAAAGAAAGCTGAGGGCTGAAGAATTGATGCTTTTGTACTATGGTGTTAGAGAAGATTCTTGAGAGTCCTTTGGACTGCAAGGAAATCAAATCAGTCAATCCTAAAGGAAATCAGTCCTGAATATTCATTGGAAGGACTGATGCTGAAGCTGAAACTCCAATACTTTGGCCACCTGTTGCAAAGAGCTGACTCATTGGAAAAGACGCTCATGCTGGGAAAGATTGAAGGCAGGAGGAGAAGGGGTCGACAGAGGATGAGATGATTGGATGGCATCACTGACTCAATGAACAAGAGTTTGAGCAAGCTCCGGGAATTGGTGATGGACAGGGAAGCCTGGCGTGCTGCAGTCCATGAGGTCACACAGAGTCAGACACTACTGAGGGACTGAACTGATTTCTGTATGTTGAATATGACATGTGATATGCTTCTATGTTCATGCTGTAAATACCACATTACATTGGTTTGGATAAATTCAAATCTATAGAAATATAGTTTTGTGATTTTGTTATTTATATTTGGAGACTTTTTAGATTTTTAAGAATTCAAATGGGAATCATTTTACTAGTATTTTGAAGCTATTTAATTTAGTGGTTCAGAAAATTTATATTTGTTTCAGTTGAATTGTATTAAATAGTGAACTTGGAAAAAAGATGCCCTTATTGTTTATATCATGTTAAGACATTGTGAATCTTTAGCCATATTCTCATATTGATTTTTTTGTGGCTCTCTTTCCATTTTCTACTGTGTGCAAGTTGTTCAGTTGTGTCTGGCTCTTTATGGCCTCATGAACCATAGCCCACCAGGCTCCTTTGTCCATGGAATACTCTAGGCAAGAATACTGGAGGGTGTAGCCATTCCCTTCTCCAGGGAATTTTCCCAACTCAGGGATCCAATCTGGGTCTCCATTGCAGGCGGATTCTTTACCATCTGAGCCACCAAGGAAGCCCCATTTTCTACCATAGCAGAGCCCATTCCTTGGCTACTTTGACTTCTTTAAAAGCATTTAGCGTTTCCTCTTCAGCTATAGCCTTCAAAGATTTTTATAAATAAATTATTATTCTTTCTTCTTCTTTTTTACCCATATCTCCTGAATACTGTATACTACTGTATTTGCTTGTTCTTAGACAGTATGGGCTTCCCTGGTGGCTTAGATGTGGAATCTGCCCACAGTGCAGAAGACCCGGGTTGGATCACTATATGACCTAAACTACAGAAATGTGTTCTGTCAAAGTTTAGGAGGCTAGAAGTCCACATTCAAGAGTTAGTTCCTTCTGAGGGCCACGAGGGGAGGACCTGTTCCAGGTCTTTCTCCTTGACTTATATGGTCATTTCCTGTTCACATGGTGATTTCCCTGCATGTATATCTCTCTGTGTTCAAATTTCCCTTTTATAATAAGGACAGTAGTCATACTGAACTAGCATCTACCCTTATGCACTTCTTTTAACTTGATTACCCCTGTAAAGATCTTATCTCCAAATACAGTCATGGGGGTTTAGGACTTCAACATATGGTTTTGGGGGAGATAATTCAATGCACAACACAGGCTTTTAAGAGAAAGACTGAAGCGGGTAAATGACTAGTCTAAGCTTATCCAGTTCCTTTGTGGCAGAATCTCAATAATGATTCTAATTTCTCTTCTACTTTCCAGAGGAATCAGTTGCCCTTCTGTCTACATTAATGCATAAGTCTGTTCTACACAAATAGACTGAAAGCTATTGTTCTTAGACAGCATGGGACTCACTCAGCATTGGACTCAATCAGGTTTTCTTTGAATTTTTATGGAAGTGATGGAGGTTCACCTGAATCTATACGTGTTTTGTTGGTTCTTTAATTAAGGTTTTTACTTAAAGATGAATTTGCTCATTAAATTTTCTATGTATCTGGTACACATAGTTCTCATTTATTCATTCAGCAAATATTTATTAAGGAGCCTTACAGTCCTGCATCTGGCTAGACCTGAGACTGTTAATTTCACCAGGACCTGCAAATGTTCTCTTCTATCCTGTGAGGGAGGGTGAAAATTAGTTTCCCTGCTTTTTAGAAGTATGCTGTCTAACAGTTATGTAAATAGTTTCTGAGGTTTATTGTTCTCCCAGGAGCATTTGTGACGTCTAACCAAGTATGTCTACAACATTCATGAGTACTGATGGTGCTCCCATGAAGCCAGTGAAGAGTATCAGTCCTAGGAAATTTCAGTTACCTTCCTTCCACTTCACCTTGGGCCACTCACACATGTGTCAGCCATTGAAGGTAATAGACTGCAGTATGCATTAACATCATCCTGTAGTGTTAAGAGTCTTATCTGTTTTTCATCCATGGAATAGGAAAGTACATCAGAGTGAAACATTTATAAGCAAAGTTGCAGTAAACATATACCAAGTAGGTGATATATTAAATTTATATTTATTTTGAGCTTATTGTGCATAGCATCTGAAAAGTTAAAACAACTGTTTCTATTATTACTTTTTTGTATTTAAGATCCAAATTGTTCTAAAGTAAAGCTTGTGTAGATCGGATTTTATATACACCCATTATGTTTAACACATTCTGTCATAACACCCATTATGTTAACACATTTAACATATTCCAATCAAATTTTGAGGTACATTTGTTAAGAGCTTCAGTTTAAAATTAAATTTTAGTTTAGACCCCACAAAGCGTATATTTGCTTGAAAAACAAGTTGTAAGTCTTTTACCTGCTACATATATTTTATAATACATTGTACCCCTGCCCTGGCAGATATTAACATGTCCTTGTTTTCATCTTTTTTTTCCCTCCATCAGATTTCCTAAGTAACAACTGAGGGGCATTATTAAAGTTTTAAGAAATGTTTTGTGAAGATAATAATGAATATTAGGTTAAAAAAAAAGACTACTTAGGATGAAAGCACAAAGTTAGTCTAGGGCATTTTGTTTTGGGGGGAGGGTGATAGGAATAAAGCCCCCCACAAAAGCTTGACACACCAGGACTGAGCAAAAGAAATTGGACCAAGGTGTGGAGAGCAAATGCCTGTTAGTGAGAACGAGAACTCTCTCTCTCGTGTCAAAATCAGAAAATAATTAGGGAAGAAATGTGAAAAGTGTCAGGAAGTGGTAAGAGTCTTATAGAAAGGAAATTACTCTGGCACCTCATTGTGTATTGATTAGTGAGAGATGAGTGGTAGGAAGAGGAAGTTGTAGCTATCAAAGAAGAACATGCCTAAGGCAAGAATGCTTGTGCTTAATAAAAATAAAATAAAATAAAAAAGATTGACCTGAAAGAAACTAGGAAGCAAGCCAATGATAAAGGCAAATCAGCCGTCCCTCTGCCTTCTTCGGAAATTTGTCTCTCCCGCCATTCTAGCTTCACACACGAATTACCTCTCCAACATGTTGCTTTCAACTCTGCCCTATTATCTCTTACATAATCTATTTTTCCTATTATTTCATTCTTATTTTTATGCTGCTTGCTACATGGTATTCAGTGGAAATTTTAGTATATTCGGTTTTAAGCAGATTTCTGTTCTCAGACAATTTACCTTGGAATCAATAGATAGAAATGGAAAGGGGTCACGGTCTATTCTTTCCTGGTTATGGAAATTTGGTTAATTAGATAAATAAAAGTTTTAGAGACAATTATTTGTGATTTTTTTTGTGGTAGGAACTCTAAATGTCTATGGTCCCTTCATTTATTTTGCTGTAACAAATAACCCAATATGAAAAAAATGTGGATGAAAGGAACTTATGTTTTATTGGAAGAAAAGTGGGGAGAAGAGCAGCAGGTATTGTATTGCTGCAACAATTAGAATATAGGCTCAATTGCCATGACATAAATTTGTTTACATAACATTTACTTAAACAAAAGTAGAATGCTATTTCCCACATAAACCCATTTACTGGTACAATGGCTCTCTGGTGTTCGGTATTTGCTCATGTGCTCAGTCGTGTCCAACTCTTTGGGACCCGGTAGACTGTAGCCTGCCAGGCTCCTCTGGCCATGGAATTTTCCAGACAGGAATAATGGAGTGGGTTACCATTTCCTATTCCAGAGGATCTTCTCAACCCAGAGATCGAACCCACATCCCTTTTGTCTGCTACATTGGCAGGTGGATTCTTTACCAGTGTGCCACCTGGCAAGCCCAGTGTTAGGCATAGGCTTCTGTGTTTTCATCCTTCACCACCCTCATTGGATTGCTATGGCTCTCTAAGATGTCTGGAAGAAAGTAAAAGGCAAGGGAAGTCACCTCTGGTCCTTTAAAAGCATAATCCAAGTTTTGTGTATCATTTTTGTGCACATGCTGTTGCCCATAAGTTAATCAAATAATCTTACCTGCCTGCAAGATAGCTTGGGAAATGTGGTCTTTCTGACATTCCATGAGGTTCATGTACTGGGAAATAGAAGGCTGGAATGGATATTGAAGGGTAGCCAGAGGCCCTGAGCAAAACTGAGTTTTTGGATAGTGTGACAAAACAAGATAGGAAGAAACAGGGCATCCCATTAACCATCTGAAGAAGAGGTGCACTGCCATCTTGGATCCCTTACCTTTAGACCTTGATTTAAAAGAAACAGGTTTCTGACATTTTAATGTGCCCTGCTTTTTTGTTTTGTTTTTGATCTCTTTGTTTCAGCTGCCTATCTACCAGTCTCCTGACTAATGTAGCTAGTTGAGGGCAAATATCAAAAGTAGATCCTTTAACAGTAATTGGTAAAATATATTTGAATATTATAAATAATGAAATGGAGTACAATTAAAGAAACTTAAAGGGAGATGTGAATTTCTCTGCAAATATGCAGTTACTGTAAAAAATACTCTTTCATCATTATTCCTACCCTTCTCTCTTCTTCCCTCCTTCCTTCTGTCTTAGTTCCTTTCTCCTTCAGTAAATGACTTGAAACTGTGATCCGACCCTAATTTCGAGATATAAAACACCAAGAGCGGTTATTTTCAAGGATTAACATAACTGAATGTCCATTAAGAGGAAAATCTTTATATGAAATAAATTTCAGAACTGTGATCACATAAGTCATTCTAGTGTATTTTTGCAACATTTTATACTTGAGCACTGAATTCTTAACATTTATTTGATGATATTCTTGAAAGTTTATTAATTTGCCTTTAATGTTCGGGTCTGTCTATACTGAGCTTAATTGTGATATCATGGACATACACTTCTTTCATTTAATTCTTATTTGGGTTACACTTCCTGGCTGGGACCCTGACCACTGAACAATAAAGCAATTATTACTGTGATGATATGCAATATTGAACAGATTATGTCATGGTTAACTCTGTATAGTCGTAACTCTACCACCTGCAGATGCTAACATTGAAAACTAAAGCTGGTTTTCAACAAAATAAATAGAAAATGGAAATTCTGTAAGCATTTACCCTCGATTTTGCCTTTAAAAGATCAAAATCCCTCTGCTTACTTCTGCTTAATAACTTTTTTTTTTTTGCATTATATATCTTTTCGAGAATTTGAAAAAGGCTGGGATCTTTTACCTCTGAAAAATATACTCAGATGTGTATTTCTGAAATAGTTTTCATACAACTTCAGTGGTCAACAGTTTTCCAAAAGCCTGTTCATTTGGAACCCACACTCTTAAAATATTAGGTTGACTCATAAAATATTGAATGGAATGTCCTTAAACATATTATAGTTTAGGATAACTTTTAACTTCTTAGAAGATGTTATACCTAGTAATAGTTGAAGAAATCTAAGAATTTTAACTAACTTCAACAAAATAGCCAGTAAAAAAGAGATAGTATGTATTGTTTCCTGGAATGGTCTGTACTGTGGAAATGGGCATCAACCACAGTCTGTACAGGAAAACAACTACACAAGAAAGAGAAAGAAAATAAACTTCTAAGTTTTCTATAAAACGTTTCGGAGAAGGCAGTGGCACCCCACTCCAGTACTCTTGCCTGGAAAATCCCATGGATGCAGGAGCCTGGTAGGCTGCAGTCCAAGGTCTGTACTGTGGAAATGGGCATCAACCACAGTCTGTACAGGAAAACAACTACACAAGAAAGAGAAAGAAAATAAACTTCTAAGTTTTCTATAAAACGTTTCGGAGAAGGCAGTGGCACCCCACTCCAGTACTCTTGCCTGGAAAATCCCATGGATGCAGGAGCCTGGTAGGCTGCAGTCCATAGGATCACGAAGAGTCGGACACGACTGAGCGATTTCACTACATTGCAAAGGACTTTTCATATAAAGAGCTTAATTAAAATAGTCTCAATAACCAGATCTTCATGCAGTTTTAAAAGAATATGTAGAATATATCTAAATGTTACAGGACACAGAGGTATCATAGTTATGATTCATTGAAAAACAGTGAAATCACTATTAGAATAGCTCAATAGAAACATCTCTGCATAGAATTTCCAACAAAATTCTTTATCCACTGAGGTAGCATCTGCTTTGTGCCATACAAAAAAATACACAGGAACAGAGTTTTATCTCCTTAAAAGTTTATTTTTCCTTATTTATTTCAATATTGTTTAATATATATTTTAAATATTTTTAGGGACAATAAATACTTCCCATTTATTTAAATTACCTAAAGCCTCATAGGCCTACCTCTCTATCGCTTTTTTTTTTTTTAGCAAAGATGCAAGTAAATGGTTTCCTCTCGAATAACAAAAAGATTGTACAAAATACCAATGATCAGAAGAGGGAAAAGTTAATTTGTGTAAAACAAACAGAGGGTGCAAAATTGAGCTGATTAACAAACTCAGCTGAAAGTCCAGAAGCATTGTCTTGCCAACAGTTACGACTGGGTCTGGGGATGCAAAAAATAACATCAAGATTTGGTTGCTTCTTTATATCTTTGCTCTCCTCTGTGCTGACATCACTGTCCCTCTTCCAAGGAGGTCTCCATAAACTCAGATTTACACCTTCTCAACTGCAAGACTGAGCTTACTAGGGGGCACTAGTGGTAAAAAAAACAAAAAAACAAACAAAAACAAACAAACAAAAAAAAAACAACCCACCCACCAATGCAGCAGACATAGAGACGTGGGTTCCATCCATTGATTGAGAAGATCCTCTGGAGAAGGAAATGGCAACCCACTCCAGTACTCTTGCCTGGAGAATCCCATGGACAGAGAAGCCTGATGGGCTATGGTCCCTAGGGTCACAAACAGTTGGACATCACTTAATACGCACACACAACCTCAAGACCGTCAGATTAGCTCTCTGTGAACTAATTCAGATCACATAACTTTTCTGAATCAGTTTCTTTGAGCAAGATCAGTGTAGATTAACCAGATGTTCTATCAAAGTGGACCAATCACTGTGGTAAGATAGATGGGAAAAAAGGCTTAACCAGGTTCTACTACCCATCCTGGAGTATTTGGTGAGATCAATAAAACATGACCACAAGTCCAAGGAGTAGGGAAAGAGTGAGTGCCATCAGAAATGATAGTTCTTATCCCAGAAGAAGAAAGATCGATGTGTGCAAGTCAAAGGAACAGTATCCAGCTATCCACACATGCTCAAAAATAAGCATATGTGTTTACCACATCCAGAGATCACTGAAGGACTTAGCTTTCCTACAACTTAGGAAACAATTTTGCTGAGTTCTAGTGTCTCCTACCACCATTTCTAGCTTGGTGAATAAAGTAGATCTCTGAACAGCTTTGGAAGGAGAGTTTTGTGTGCCTAATGGAGTCCTTTCATTTAAGAAATTACTTTGCCTAGAAAATTGAAAAGTGCTTTCAATAAGTCATACCATCTGCTGCTGTCATATTAACTTAAAACTGGCCAAAATTGAATCTTCATTAATGTGACTTGTAGGTTTCACCCTCACTTTTTTTTTTAAGCAGTGTTATTTGAAACTAACCCTTCAAAATAGTACTTAACGGGAATGGTATTAGGGTTTTGTGCCTTATTTTGCCTATTTATCTATTATGTTTTGGTATAAATATGAGTTATTCATAAAGTAACAAATGCAAAACTTTTTAAACATTAGTAATATAACTGGCCAGCAAGCAGAGGGGCTTACAGGCTACCACTTGGGGACACACAGCTTATTCTGGATGCCGCATTTTGAGGCCAGCAACTCTGAGAATGCTTATTTTCTATTGCTTCAGTTTGCTAGAAACCTTTTTTTTTTTTTTTCCTTTATAACAGTTGGTAAAATAAATAAAATATACAGTCGGTGAATCTACCATCTCTGAGCTTTGGTCATGCGGGAAAATAAATCTTTCATTGCGAGTCTTGCTCTTTGAAGAGCTTAAAGAAGATAAAAACAAAGTAAAACTTTTGCTTATGGAAGTCACTGCCTTAGCAATAGCTGCAATTACTGAGGATTGAACCCATGCCAGAGGTTAGTAGGCAATGCTTCTTAGCTGCATCTCTCTGTATCTGCAGAAACTACCTCATTGCTCAAACACTTCATATTTTCCATGTTGTCACCATTTTATTGTCCACAAACCCAGCAGGTGATCGGAAGAGCCTGTGATCTCAGAAGCCATGATTTCTTTTTCGTTGTGTCACATACTTGGCCTTTTTATCTCACACTTTGCCATTCTTTTTGTTAGCATGGGTTCCTATTAAGCAAACCACACACATGCACACACACACACACACTGTCACACACAAGCGCAACTTTCCCTCAACTATGTCTCTAAATCACTACACTGAATTCTGCCTAAATAGCTCAGAGTCCCACAGAGGTAATTCAAGAGAAGGAATTGTTATTTTCTTTTTTATAGAGCTAAAGCCCAAGGAACATAAAATTTAATTGATGTATCAACCCACTCACTTGTTAGTGATGATATAACCATCAAGCCAAATTCTCCTAGTACTCTCTGGAAATGTGAGACAGAGCAGAAACTGTACACTACCCTGTCTATATTCATCTATGTGTGTGTGTGTGATGTGTTTACATATTTTGATTTTTTTTCTTTTTCTTGAGGTACTCTAAGAATATGTGTAGGTCCAAGCAGTTATTGGATTATGACTCTAGTAGTTTAAGTATCAATAAATATTGGGTTGGCCAGAAAGTTCTTTTGGTTTTTTCCATATCATCTTACAGAAAATACAATGGAACTTTTTGGCCAACCCAGTATTTGTTTGGCTATTACACTAATATGAGAAATGTTTCATGGTTCTGTGCATTTCTAAATTCCAAGCATTAAGAAATACATTTCTATGGCAACTCAGTAGACCTGTGGATATACACGTGCATATATAACTGCAATACTTTCACCAAAAAGTATTGGCTTTCACTCCATATGATGTATACTAATATTCCCTGGTCACATTCTACTAAAAATGTGTCATGACTCTTTAAACTCTATCATAACTGACAGTGAAAAGCACTGGTATAATGGGAAATGACGTCAAGGAATTATGGTTTCAAATCTTCCTGATTTTTTTTTTTTTTACTTTACAGTACTGTATTGGTTTTGGCATACATTGACATGAATCCGTCATGGGTGTACATGAACTCCCAAACATGAACCCCCCCCTCCCACCTCCCACCCAAATCTTCCTGATTTTGCCATTTATTGTGTTATTTTGAATAATCATGAAGACTTGGCTTTTATGACTGTAATATGGGAATAAGAACACTTTTCTTCTGATTTGAAGTGAATATCAGGTAAGGTAACTATGAGAGTAACAGATGCTCTTTAATCTTCCTTGACAAATTGATTCATTTCTGTGGGAGACACGAGGAAAAATAGTTTCCTCTGATCACTTCATTAACTACTAATGTTAATATTATTTTATTAGATATGGCATATCCCCTTATTCAGAACAAAATACAAATGTCATTGCCTGTGTTTGGGCATATAATGATAAAATAATAGCTAACATTTTGAGCACGTTCAGTTCAGTTCAGTTCAGATACTCAGTCGTGTCCGACTCTTTGTGACCCCTTGAACTGCAGTTACTACTTGCCAAACATTGTACATACCTATTTTCATAAATCCTTTCAGAATTCATGTGAGGTGGGTACTATGGATCTTCACCTTTTACAGAGGAGGCATAAAGTATGCTGCACAAGGTCATGAGCCAGAACCCAACCTAAGCAACTTGACTCAAGTCCAGATAACACACTGAGCTGCTTCTTCGTTGTTTCTCATTCACTTGTTTTGATTAAGAAGCAGTCACCATACAGGTGACTACTGTGTAGTCACATAGCCCAGTGTGATTCTTGACTCTTATTAGTGTGAGACATCAGACGAGTTGCTGAAACTTTTTCAGATACAGTAATTTGTATTATGAGTTATGTTGAGTCAGTTAAATGAGTTAATAGGTGCAAACAGCACGTGCCACGTAAGAAGAAATATGCAAGTGTTAGTATTATTTCCTCAGTCCTTTTCAAAAATCCCTACCCTCTTTTAAGATAGCTCTTTGTGAATGTGTGTCTGTGGGTGTTTGTATGTGTGTTTGCGTGTGTGTGATTTAAGATCTCTGAATAGGGTCAAAATCTTAATCTTGGCAAATAAAGCAGTGTGATGCTAAGGCACCTATGTCTAAATAATTCCCTATTGATAGTAAAGATATCAGATTTCTTTAAATTATCCTTGTATTTTTTTTCAACTTGAATTTTTAAAGCTGAGGTTGATATAAACATGCTTATATCACAATAAGATTGTAGCAGAAGCCATCTATGTGTGTGTCTCTCTCTTCCATATCATGCTGAATTATACCAAATACTTCTCAAGTCACCTTTCTATCCCTGGAGTCCAGAACACTAGAATATAGGGAATACTCAATAAATGATTGTGCTGTTTTTAATACAGTGAACTACACTGTTAAGTGCCAAGTGCATTTTAGGGCTATAGCAAAAGGTAAACTGCAGCCACTATCTAAACACACATTCATTATCTAAAGTACTCAAACTTTAGGTATGGTTCAAATGAAACATGAAATTCAATCTTACATGTGAAGGATTGTATGCTAGAACATGTAGGCAAATTAACTTGCAGTCAGTGAAATGTATAAGTTTGTATCCAAGGGGCACTTATCAGATTTTCATAATAGAAGCAAGTGAGACTTTTCTTTTATAAATGGATTTGTAAAATGGATCCATCATAATTTTATTTTATTTTTCTTAATTTTTATTTTTACTTTATTTTACTTTACAATACTGCATTGGTTTTGCCATACATTGACATGAATCCACCACGGGTGTACATGAGTTCCCACTCCTGAACCCCCCTCCCACCTCTCACCCCATATCATCTCTCTGGATCATCCCCGTGCATCAGCCCCAAGCATCCTATATCCTGCATCAACCTAGACTGGCAATTCGTTTCTTACATGATAGTATACATGTTTCAATGCCATTCTCCCAAGTCATCCCACCCTCTCCCTCAGAGTCCAAAAGTCCATTCTATACATCTGTGTCTCTTTTGCTGTCTTGCATACAGGGTTATCATTACCATCTTTCTAAATTCCATATATATGTGTTAGTATACTGTATTGGTGTTTTTCTTTCTGGCTTACTTCA
>SJYX01016888.1:252915-278631 GCA_006410675.1 Oreotragus oreotragus
ATACTGTATTGGTGTTTTTCTTTCTGGCTTACTTCACTCTGTATAATCGGCTCCAGTTTCATCCACCTCATTAGAACTGATTCAAATGTATTCTTTTTAATGGCTGAGTAATACTCCATTGTGTATATGTACCACAGCTTTCTTATCCATTCATCTGCTGATGGACATCTAGGTTGTTTCCATGTCCTGGCTATCATAAATGTTCAACACAGTGCTGTGATGAACATTGGGGTACATCTATCTCTTTCACTTCTGATTTCCTCAGTGTGTATGCCCAATAGAACTGCCTTACGACCCATCATAATTTTAAAATGCAAACATTGAAAATACTGTGGGCACTTTCTGTGAAGTAGTCTTATAAAACACAAACAGGATATGATAAGCCTATCTATACTGTAGGGTAGAAGTGACATGCTGAACTTGACCATGGGAATGGAGTCAGTAAAATCCAAACTGAAATAATGCAGTAGCCAATAAATAAATAAATATTCTTCTTGTCAACCAATAAGTGGTAAGACAAAAACAGTGATATAGAATACCTATAGATTAAGGGAGCATGGCTTACTATGCAGTGCAGTGGTAAAGAATCTACCTCCCAATGCAGGAGATGCAAGAAACCCAGATTCAGTCCATGGGTCAGGAAGATCCTCTAGAATAGGAAATGGCAGCTCGCTCCAATATTCTTGCCCAGAAAATTCCACAGACAGAGGCACCTGGTGGACTACAGTCCATGGGGTCGCAAAGTGTTGGACACGGCTGAGCACACACACAGGTGCACACACACACACATGAGAGACAGCAATTTAATTACCATGCTATCATATATATAAATTATTTCGATCCTACTTTAAAAACATAAAAAAATGCAATTAGGCATGTAAATTCTCACTGGATATTTCATAGTATTAAGGTATTAATATTAATTATTTAAAGGTGATAATGGGATAGTAACTTGGTAAAGACAGTCCACACTTTATAGATATAAGTACTAAAATATGGATGAGGAATTGTGTCTGAAATTTTCTTACTAGCATTTGGAGAGGGAGGAAAGAAGACCGAAGAGCGGTTTGGGCAGTTGTGCTCTTGGAATGACAGTTGTAAGGACTGGTTGATTATATATGACAAATTATATTATTTTGTTGAATTTTGTGTATGTTTGAAAGTATCCATAGTAAAACGAGTTTGAAGCTATTATAAATTTGCCTTAGTTCTATCCATTAAATTGGATTGAATTAAAAAGGAGGAGGTACTTAATCAAACATTTATGAGGTATTTTAAAAGTAACTAAGTGTTTGATAATATTAGAAATGATTTGCCATATATAAAGGCAATATATTTCACTACTGGCTTCTTTGCAAAGCTACAACAGATTGACATTAGGCTATACAGCATAATATTTAGAGTCTAAAACACTGAGTGCTTTTGTAGTTCCATAGCATGGGACTTGAAGATAATATTATAATAAATTTCACCATACTACAAAAGAAATGTTCCGTGCTCAACAACAGAAACATTTAGCCCTCACTAAATGAAAATTCTTAGTAGACAGATAAATACATAAATATAGAATTGCAAAACAACAGAATAAATACAGTACTAAAGGTGTGTATTGAACATGGAAAGATGGTGATCAGTTCAGCTTGAGCATTAGCATGTGCACGCATGCGTGCTAAGTCACTTCAGTTGTGTTGGGCATCAGTACTGACGTCAAAAAAGATGTAGTTATAGGTTTTTGTTATGTGATACGTGCCACGTTCTCTTGTGGTGATTCAAATTATAGACCAAGAAGATATTGTTTTCAGACTTTCAGGAATAAAACCTTTGGAGTAAAATTTACCATTGACCAGTGTATTTAGGGATCTCTTTTAAAATAGAGACAACAAAAATCACTGTCAGAGGATTATAATTTATATGCCAAGTGTGGCTGATTTTCATTTAATGCATTTAATGCAATTCATATTTGTTTAAATTAAAGGATTCTGATGATAAGAAAAAATGTCTTACACACTTAGTATACTTTCATTTTAATTGCATGTTTAACATAAATACCTTAGACTAATACATTATTTTATTTATAGTTCACGTTGTTTGATGTGTCTGTTAAAAGATGGAATTGCATTAGATTTCATTTGTTATTTTTTGATCTTGGGTAGTCAATATCAACTGTTGAGTATTAAGTTTTTTGAAAACTAGCATATTTAAATGTATGTTCAACTTCTTTTTTATGCAGTTTGAGAATTTTTCCAAAGAGTTAATCTATTTTGATGCATTATTAATAGGAATTCAAGCCACTAGATAATCTTAATAGTTTTTAAGGTCAGAGGGAAAAATCAATAATCTGATAGATTTCTTGGGATAAAAGCATGCATGGTATACCTATGTAGAGGTGCAGTGTACCGATATTCGTTTGAAAAGAAATAAAGTAATTTCTAATAGTATCTTACATGTACCTAGTGTAATAAATGATACCAGTGATGTTTTAATAATATCCAAAGTGAACTAATAGTACTCAAAAAGGCAATGTTTTGTTTACAAGTAATGTAGCAACTCAATTAAGTGGACTCTGTTATTAGTCATAGGGAAGCTACGTGTTCAGAAAGTTCTCCAAGGTTAGGCACAGGCTCACAGAGGTGATCCATAAATGCTTGATGAAAACTCAAAGCTCTCATTATGGTCCTGCAAGATTTTGTTTCATACATTCTCTACCTGCATTTAAAAAAAATTACATTCTCTAGGGACTTCCCTGGTGGTCCAGTGGTTAAGACTCCACCCTCTCAATGCAGGGGA
The DNA here is from genome assembly GCA_006410675.1 of Oreotragus oreotragus. NCBI lineage: Eukaryota > Metazoa > Chordata > Mammalia > Artiodactyla > Bovidae > Oreotragus > Oreotragus oreotragus. The sequence goes on from SJYX01016888.1 coordinate 255,703, forward strand.
CACAAGTTCCATCCCTGATCAGGGACCTGAGATCCCCTCATGACATGAGGCATGGACCAAAAAAAAAAAAAAAAAATCATCTTTAACTCAGTTTAAATGAGGGAAGAGGTCTATAATTACCAACTGTCATTTTGAATCATCTGTTAACCCCTCTCCAGTCATTAAAATAGTTAATTGGGTTTCCAAGTTCATTTAATCTCGTGATACAGCGAACAATTTTATCTGTCTTACACACACACGTAAAGAATTCCTCTTCTTGCTAAGGAAATGATTAGTCCCGGTGAGTGACTGTATTATTGTGTCTGATTCAAATCCATTCTTTTAAAACTTTAACTAAATACAATAGCAGCAGCAACAAATTCCATTAGAGAAGGAGGAAGGATGACCCAAAATCACTTATTGACTAATATAAAGCACTTAATTGCATGTTGCAACCAGCTAGTTTATTGTGTGTGTGTGTATTTTTGTTTGTTTGGTTTTCTTCAGTTTTCAGTTGGCTATTTTATTCTATTCAGAGTTAAATTGCACTTCCCAGATTTTGCAGTATATAAATTACTTCAGAAAGCACTACAGTGACATCATTTTTCACTTATGTAACCCATCAGACATTCCACTGATTTTAAAGGGGAACATTTTCACAAGAATTTACATGAACTTATATTAATTTAACATAGGATAGTTAAGAAAAGAGGGATATTCTGTCAAAAATGTATGACTGAATGAAAGTAAGTGAATAGGTTTTTTTATGGTATCACTCTAAATCTTTATTAGGTAAGATATGGAAGAAAATTGGTAGATATTATCTGTTAGTCATAAAGTATACTATATGGAGAGATAGACTTTCTAAACAGCATATACCATATATATATATGAAAAGGGAAGAAAATTAACAAGAATGAATCCATATTCAGCTATTCCCAAATTAATTGAGAAAGTATTAAAGCTCACTGGAATATTTCACAGTGAATTAAAAACAGAATCAAATAATACTAGCAGAGAAAAATAGTTATTCTAAACAGAATTCTAAATTGGAGCCTTTTATATAATATATTGTGCTGCAAAGATATGTGAGAATCATGTATGCTAAGTACACCAGGTGCTTTTTCTCTCATGGATTTAAATAGTGAATCGTTAGTAAATGAAGATTCCTTTTTGTGAGATGAATAATCACATCCTAATTCGTTATTCATATGACTTTTCTCTTTCTATATGGAATATGTATGTAGAAAATGAAAGAACAAAGTGCGTGTATGTATGTATGTATTATTATATTCTTTTTCCTAAAATGAAAATATATCTGATGGCCTTTTCCTGGAATATAACCTTGGACAATTGTCAAATAAGTAGTATTACTGACGTCTCCCACCAATTAATATTCCTGTTTACTTAGATCACTTTTTCTTATCACAATTAAAAAGGCCATAATTCTTTCTACAACGAATCCCTCTAAGCCATATGGTGGCTGCATCCTTATCATGTCTGACAAGTATACTGAAGTGTGATTACTATTTTTCAAAAATTTATATGAGTTAAAAAAAAAAATTTATATGAGTATTGTAGAGCCATTTTTCTCAATAAATTTTTGTGTTCTTCATAAGAAATTACTGTCATACTCTGCATATTTTGTGTCACATACTATATAATTTTCAAAATGGAAATTTCAAATAAATTGTTTTCCATGACAAAAGAAACAGATAATAATTATCTAAGTATTAACATGAAACTATTTTCAATAATTAAAATACCATTGTGATTATTTTTCATAGTCAGTGGTAACTTAGTAAGACTAGGTTTAATTTTACTTTCTGAAACATATCTGGCCTAAATTGAATATCTGCAAATTAACATTCCTCTTGAACTACTATTATATTTCAGAATACAATAAATGTAAGTATTCAGTGGACTGCAATGAAAATACCAAGTCTGTCTTCCTATTTCTGGACATACTTATGGCTATTTCCACTTTTGGATTTAAAGTCAGCAATTTAGCACATATTCAGGTTTGCAGAGATGTGAGCTAATGACCATGCAGAAGTGTGGCTGTGATATATTTAATCTGGAAGGTTCATCTCCTGGTGATAAGGTTCACTTAGTTGAATATGAGTATCTGGCCAAAAACATTATCATGTTTTCAGAAACTACCATCCTACTTGTGAAATCACCAGAGGTGAATTTCATTTGCAACAAAATGTACTGTTTAGTCCACTAATTGCTCCTTAATACATTATTTCTCACTGAAAGACCAAATGCTTTTCATACGAGAAATGGTCTCTGCTGCTTACATGCACATGCCTGCATGTATCACCATGGTTGAGTATACCAGATTAAGTGTCTAGGGAGTGGTAAATTTCAGGTTATTGCCACTAAGCAGCAGCTGTGTAATAAATATGGTAGAAAGAGGCCACTAAAGATTGAAGTCAGTCATACTCCTCCAGGTGACAGTGCAGGGTACCAGAGAGACACCTGTATGCTTTCTGGGAAAATTGGACATAGAATCTTTCAATCTTGATTATGACCTATTCACTGCCTGGACTATTTTATTCTGCTTTTAAGAAATTATCCCTTTAAGAAAATGAGCCTAACATTCTAGAGAATCAGTTTCAGAGACAATTATGGGATCGCAGATGTTCCAGATTTGCTTTACACCCAGTCTTTCATTGCCATCAAACCAAACAGCACCCTAAAGTGAACCCTTGAACTTTTCCCCAAGAGCAAGTGTGCTGGATTAATGTCCTGTCAGGTGAGTTGAAAGGAGAACACATTTTTAGTGTCTGTGGCAAATTATGCAATAGGGAATGAAGTTTTCCAGTCTCACTGGAAATTTAGCTTCCCTGACAAGCCCAGTTGATGAACATGTGGTATGGATGAGGCCAAAGCCATGATCTGGAGACCAGTTACCCTTGGGAAAAGAAGGATCTATGGTATACACACACACGGACACATATTATTGAAGTACAGTTGACTTGCAACATTACCTCTCAGTTCAGGTCAATTGCTCAGTCATGTCCGACTCTTTGCGACCCCATGAATTGCAGCACGCCAGGCCTCCCTGTCCATCACCAACTCCTGGAGTTCACTCAGACTCACATCCACTGAGTCAGTGATGCCATCCAGCCATCTCATCCTCTGTCGTCCCCTTATCCTCCTGCCGCCAATCTATCCAAGCATCAGAGTCTTTTCCAGTGAGTCAACTCTTCACATGAGGTGGCCAAAGTACTGGAGTTTCAGCTTTAGCATCATTCCTTCCAGAGAAATCCCAGGGTTGATCTCCTTTAGAATGGACTGGTTGGATCTCCTTGCAGTCCAAGGGACTCTCAAGAGTCTTCTCCAACACCACAGTTCAAAAGTATCGATTCTTTGGCGCTCAGCCTTCTTCACAGTCCAACTCTCACATCCATACATGACCACAGGAAAAACCATAGCCTTGACTAGACGGACCTTAGTTGACAAAGTAATGTCTCTGCTTTGATTATGCTATCTAGGTTGGTCATAACTTTTCCTCCAAGGAGTAAGCGCCTTTTAATTTCATGGCTGCACCTACAGCTTATTTATTTTATATGTAGTAATTCGTGCCTGTGCATCTTAACCCCCTACCTCTATCATACCCTTCCTTTCTCCCCTCAAGTTGTTTTCTGTATCTCGAGTCTTCTGTTTAGTTTTATTCCTTCTTTGTTTTATTATTTTTAGATTCCACATGCAGTCACAACACACAGTATTTATCTTTCTCTGACTTATTTCACTAAGCAAAACATCCTCCAGGTCCATTCATATTGTTCAGACGGAAAAATTTCATTCCTCTTACAGCTGAATAATATTCCATTGTGTATATATACCATATTTTCTTTATCTATTCACCTGCTGATGGATACTTACATTGTTTCTACAGCTTATCTATTGTAAATAATGCTGCTATGAACGTTGAGTGCATGTATCTTTTCAAATTATTGTTTTGGGTTTTCTTTAGACATATACAGGGGTGAAACTGCTAGATCATATGGTACTTCTATTTTAGTACTTCAGGGAACTTCGATACTGTTTTCCATAGTGTCTTCACCAGTTTGCGTTCCCATCAATAGTGTACCAAGGCCCTTTTTCTCCACATTCCTGCCAACATTTGATATTTGTAGACATTTGATTGCAACCTTTCTGACAGGTGTGATGTGACATCTCACTGTGGTGTTGATTTACACTGATCCACTGATTAGCTATATTGAGCATCTTTTCTTGTACAGTCAGCCATCTGTATATTTTTTAAAAAAATATCTATTCAGGTCTTCCACTCATTTTTAAACTGGGTTATGTGTTTTTCTATATTGAGTTGTATGAGCTGTTCATATATATATTGGATATTAACCCCTTATCAGTAATAGAATTAGTAAATATTTTCTCCCCTTCTATAGGCTGTCTTTTTCATTTTATTGATGGTTTCCTTTGCTGTGCAAAAGCCTTTAAGCTTAATTGGGTCCCATTTGTTTATTTTTGCTTCTGTTTCCTTAGCCTTAGGAGGTAGAGCCAAAACCGTATTGCTAGGATTTATGTCAAAAAGTGTTTTGCCAATGCTTTCTTCTAGAAGCTGTGTGGTTTTTCATCTTATATTTAGGTCTTTGGGGCTTCCCAGGTGGCTCAGAGGTTAAAGCATCTGCCTGGAATGCGGGAGACCTGGGTTCAATCCCTGGGTCAGGAAGATTCCCTGGAGAAGAAAATGGCAACCCACTCTGGCACGCTTGCCTGGAGAATCCCATGGAGGGAGGAGCCTGGTAGGCTACAGTCCATGGGGTTGCAAAGAGAACACGACTGAACGACTTCACACCATCACACCATATGTTTTTGATCCATTTTGAATCTATTTTTGTAAGTGGTGTGAAGATTCTGTGTTTTGAGGTCATAAATTTATTATTTTATCCAGTATATGATCTTGATAGTATAAGCATTGGTCACAAGCAATATTTAATGAAAAAATACAGATGTTGTAATATGAATCCTGCACAGCTATTAGAAAGCAACTTTACAGGCAGAGTTATCCAGACCCTAGCATTACATTTTGGCTCTACCCCTTTGTGTTTGAGTGTTGGAAGGTTACTCAACCTCACTGAAACTCAGCTTCATTCTCTATAAAATGGAGGTAATAATTCATATGCCATATGGTTTTTGTGAGAAATAAATGAAGCAACATATGTAAAACCTCTAGCATTATACTTAGCAAGTTGGTAAGTGCTAAATAAATTATGCTTATTTTTATTACATTGTTATTTTATTTTTATTACAGTATTATGTCATGCATCAGTTTCATCTTTTTATACCAAGGATATATATAGCCTTCCTCTTTACAGAGAATGTTAAATCAATATATATTTTTATTTTTAAACAGTTACATTTTTCAATATGAACATGACAATTTCAGCAAAAATAACAAGTACCCACTTTATACCATAGCTGTGGAAATGGCAAAGAAAGATAAAATCTAGTGTCCTGGAGAATCTTTCAGTCTATTTAGAAAGATATGCAGTTCATAATTGGAATAGAAAAGGGCAACTCATTCCAGCATTCTAGCCTGGAAAATCCCATGAACAGAGGAGACTAGCTGGCTACAGTCCATGAGGTTACAAAGAGTTGGACACCACTGAGCGACTGAACCTGTGAGCATGTGCATTGCATAATCCATACAGGTTTTAGTGTGTTTTGCCATACCTTTTCATGCATATAGTATTCTGCAGTATTCATCTACAGTGTTCATGACATCAGATATGCTGAGCAATAGGAAAACTTATATATCCTATGGACTTCCCTGGTAGCTCAGAAGGTAAACTGTCTATGTAAAATAACCAGAAAATGCAAGGGATGTTTAAAAACTGAACACCTTACAAACATTTTGAGAACAGGAACGTATGATATATTTCTAGTGTGAAGTAGCATATAGCTGCCTTACAATAGTGTCTATCTCAGTCTTTCCCCTGCTCTCCTACCATGAAAGTCATTTTCCTCTATTAATCTTACTCCCAATAGAGACAGAACAACACTTCTCTTTTCAGATAACCAGTGGTAAAAGTTTGAGGAAGTCATTTCTTACTTTGTTACTAGCAGACTATCCACGGTTATGGAAAGTGCATCTCACTTTCCAAAAAAAAAAAAAAGTAAGAACACTGATGCCAGTTGCCCTGGAGGACTTGACTTTGTCCTGGTCTAGTGCTTGACAGACCTCTCATTTAATGTCACCTTACTCAGCCTGAATTTATATGACAAATAAATCCAAATGACAGTAAACCCATACAAAGTGAAGCTCAGCACATGGAGTGATGGGCCATGGAGATATCTGCCTGGTGCAATCAACGTATCAATAATTCAAAACTCTTTATTGATGCCTGATTTTTTCCATTTCATCTAGTACACCAGACAGAGAACTCTGGTTCAATGTCAAAGGTATTCAAAGAGTTCCATGCACTCTTAAAAACAAGAACACTTTTCATTACCTAGGTGATGATGTGTTGCAGAGGTTTTTGTTTCTTTCCGAACTTTGCAACATAACTAAATATTACACTGACATTTTCCTCCCCTACTTTTCTTTATGTCGTAAACATCTTCTGGGTCAGTCCAATTATATTTGCATTTTGGACTGCAAATTTGATCTGTCTAAAGTGCATTTAATTTACAATTTAGTTATATGGATTTGAACAGGCACTAAATTCTTGCTGTGAAGTTGGCAACTAAACAAAATATAAAATGTTATGTGTTGAAATTTGTATTTATTCCAATGCAGCTTAATTGCTTTTATGGATTTGGACAGCTATCCTGATTCTGAACTGATTCTCAGTTGTTTTTTTCTATAAATGTTGCCGCTACCCTGGACTCTAACCCACCATAATGATTAAAAGCAATAAAGCTCTATTGTTATAAATGTTATGAACTATCTAATACTTTGAATATATAGCACAAACCTCATCACTGGAGCAAGGAATTACTTTTTTTCCTTTATAGTCTTACAGATGATCAGTGATTTAGACAGTAATTTAATGAATTAGGTACAGTAAAACTGTACTAATTCAGACTAACTGTGTGGAAAATTTAATGAAGAAATGAAAAATTTGATAAAGAAGTTTTAAATATGGGTTTATTTCTTCAAAATATTTACTATATCGTATGCTAATAACTAATTGTGCCATGATAGTAACTTCATATACCACTTTTTGAAGTAGAAACATGTAAACTATTTGTAGTTTATCCTTATCTTTGCACACACATCAGCACGCTTTTGAAACATTAGCCAAGCACTTCCCCATTTTCCTCTGCCCTCTGTCAGTCTTTTTGTTTTTAACTCTAAATTGCCTTGTGCTAAGTCATTTCAGTCATGTCCAACTCTTTGCAACCCTATGGATGGTGGGCCATTAGGTCCTCTATCCATGGGATTTTTCCAAGCAAGACCGGACTGGGTTGCCATTTCCTTCTCCAGGAATTCCTTCTTAAGAGATAATGCAAATATCTAGAGGATTTGAAAATACACAATTTTAAAATAATTTCTTCCATTCATAACAATATTTCATAAATATTATAGTCCACTAAATCATAACAGTAGTTCAATAACTTGAGATATTTTCTGTATTCTGGCCAAAGTATTTGTGAAAGTTTTTAAAGGTTATTTGAAGGGAATTTGCAATGTAAAATATTTCTTAAGCTACATGGTTATCTCCTTTAATTATTAATATAAAATGTGATTAATATACATGTTTTAGTAAGAGCATACAAAGGTATTTAATATGGATATTAGTTGGATATATTTCAATTGATTACAGACTTTTAAAAGAAGGGTAGACTTCTGTGATTCTTAAATTCCATGACAGAAGCTATGTGAATTATTCATTTTGTTCTTGATGATAGAGAATAAATATAATGAGACATTATAGGCAGATTCTTTACCATCTGAGTCACCAGGAAAGCCCATAATCAGGCTGACTAAGCTAGTTAAAACACATATAGTTGTTATCTTCCTGAAATAAATCATATACATCAATACTGTACACAAATAAAATGTGTTGTATTTACATTTCTGTGATGATACCATGTGACTGATAGCAAAATTCCTTTTCATTTTATCGAGAAATCGTTTCAAATTTTAGCGGATTAGCACAATATATAAGCTTCTTCCCAGGTGGTGCTAGTGATAAGGAACTTGTCTGCCATTGCAGGAAACCTAAGAGTTGCAGGTTCGATCCCTGTGTCAGCAAGATCCCGTGGAGGAGGGCATGACAACCCTTTTCAGTATTCTTGCCTGGAGAAAGCCATGGACAGAAGAGCCTGGTGAATTACAGTCCATACATAGGGTCGCACAGAGTCAAATGTGACTGAAGTGACTTAGCACACACGCATCACATTCTTAGGTAATAATAGGAAATATTTTTACAACTTGATACAATCAGCTCTCAACCCTGTGATGGTCTTCTTTACTCATGTAATTCCGGAGTATATTATAAATGCTCTCTCTTTCCTCCCAAAGGTACATAAGTAGTTTAACACTAATAAGAAAATTGAAAAACTAAGTTTTCCAATTTGCAGTAGGATATTTATGCATTAAAAGTAGAGTTCAGTCAAACTGGTTTAATGTGTTCCTATTTTCTAACCATAAAAGTAGCCTCAAGGGGGAAAAACTCTGCATGACATAAACTGTAAATTGCATTTAAGTTTTTTGTTGTTTTTTTTTTTTTTTTTTTTTTTTTGTTCTTTTTGAGTTGAACTGTGAGATCTGTACAAAGCATGACAGGATTTAAAAGCCAGGGAAATCTGAAGATGGTTGTGAATTTAGGTCTAGCATTTACCTTCTAGGGCCTCAGTTTATTCATCTTTTCAGTTTGGTTCTAGGCATGCAGTTGAGTCAGGTTTAATGTCAGCTTCAGTTCTGGAGTTTAGTAGAGGAGAAGCAGACAGGAGCAGGAAGGTAGAAGGCATCAGGGAAGGTGAGATCAGCTATATCTGAAGGCAGTTTTAACTCTACATATCACTATTTTGAGAGATCAGAATCACCCAAAGTCCTGATGCCCATCCCTAGAACTATTAAGTGCACATCTTGGGGTGAAGGTAGAACTAAAATCTTCATTTTTAACAAATGTCTTTTTTTTTCTCTCATACTGTAAATAAAAGTGAGGCATAAAATTAACTGAGTTGATCTTAATGAACAGTTTTAAATTAGAGAATGGAATGAGATGGAATATATATATATTTAAAATATATAAAAATATGTATAATATATATCAAAATATGTTGCACACAGTGAAGAAAAGTATTTTTTTATCATGTTTCCCTTTGTATGTGTGTGTGTGTTTATACATACATACGTAACAGGGATACAAAATTTATTTATTACTATTGCTAATGACTTAAGAAAAACAACTTTGAAGGTGACTACCCCGGAAATTGGAGAAGGAAATGACAACCCACTCCAGTAGTCTTGCCTGGAGAATCCCATGGACAGAGGAGCCTGGTGGGCTAGAGTTCATGGGGTTGCAAAGAGTCGGACACGACTGAGTGACTACATTTGCTGACACTTACCCCAGAAATATCTTACTTAATAGATATTAGTTGATAAAATAGAAATGACCAATAACCTTAACCCTATCTTACTTGATAGATTTGGAAAATGACTACCTACAGCAATCCAAATTCGAAGATGTTCCTATCCCATCCAATCTGAACATAGATAAGCTCACTTTGTTAAGGAGAAGTCCTTGTAGTATATTAGTATTTCAGATTCTAAAGGATAAAAATTGCCCTTACTTTGAATTTCTTAGTGTCAAATTTTGTTGCTTCTGTTTAAATAATCTCCCCTTGCCTAATTTTCCATGACTTTCTCTTATCTCCAGTCCCTTAGCATCTCTCTCATCTGCTGCTGCTCTCAGTTAGGCCTTCCAGCCAATGCAGGAAGTAGCAGCATAACTGCCAGGACAAAACTGTCATCTGGTAGTTTCCAAGATGTCCTTTTTTTGGATTTCCCTCTTCTATTGCTTGCATCTTACAAAATGTGTCCTTAACCCTCCCTGGAATCTTTCTAGAATGGAACCTAATTGATTATGACTCTACCCTGCCATCTTTCAGCAGTTCTTCACCACATGCATTGGTTTGTATATGAGGCTGGGAAAAGCAATGAACGACTGAAATTCTTGGTATTGGTTCTTGTGGTTGTTCAGTTGCTAAGTTGTTTCTGACTGTTTGCAGCCCCATGGACTACAGCTAGCCAGGCTCCTCTGTCCTCCGCTATCTCCTGGAGTTTGCTCAAATTCACATCCATTGAGTTGGTGATGCTGTTTAACCATCTCATCCTCTGCCACCCTGCTTTTCCTTTTGACTTCAGTCTTTCTCAGCATCAGGATCTTTTCCAGTGAGTTGGCTTTTCACATCAGGTGGCCAAAGTATTGGAATTTCAGCTTCAGCATCAGTCCTTCCGATGCATATTCAAGGTTGATTTCTAAATCTGGTAACTGGTGGGTCTGACTGCCACTTTATTGCCTGCTATAAGGAACATTACCATGTTAGCTGTTAAAATGATGACAGTGGCAACAGTTGTAATATTAATAAAGGAAATGATGTGCTCAGGGTTTTACATGGTTTATACCAGCAATTCTCAAAATTTAGTGTGCATCACAATAATTTTTTTTTTTTTTTTTGCTCAGCAAACATTTTCTGAATGTGGGAATAGAGGGCTTTTGAGTACTGAACAGTTTTTCAGATAAGTTCCATGCACTCTAGAGATTAGGGTTCATGGATTGTGTAACCTAAATACTGGTTTACTATATTGTAAAGCACTCACAGTTTCCCCCATATTAGAGATTAGGAAGTTGAAGCTTATGGGAATTAAGTGTTTTGCCTTAGCTCGTAGAGTTTGTGAGTAGTAAAGCTCACGTGAGCAAAGTTAAGAATCCAAGAAATATTTTTGAAATGCTCTGATATGAGAAATCTCCGGTATCAACTTCAAGCCCAGTGTTTTTTCTAGTTGAAGGAAGAATGGGTAAAATACTTATGACTTTAAGAGTGGACGGAGGAGCTTGGTGGGCTACAGTCCACGGGTCGCAAAGAGTCGGACACAACTGAGCGACTTCACTTTCACTTTCACTTAGGAGTTTAATCTACTTCCTCTTAATTTCTCTTAATCCTTTTGGTATGAAATTCTTAAAATTAACATCACTCATGGAAGATTTTCTTAAGACACCAAGTATTTNGGAGGAGCTTGGTGGGCTACAGTCCACGGGTCGCAAAGAGTCGGACACAACTGAGCGACTTCACTTTCACTTTCACTTAGGAGTTTAATCTACTTCCTCTTAATTTCTCTTAATCCTTTTGATATGAAATTCTTAAAATTAACATCACTCATGGAAGATTTTCTTAAGACACCAAGTATTTTAATCAGTGTTACTATGTTATCTGAGGGAGCAACACATTGTCTAGAAGGCAAAACATAAAAACTCTGGCTATCATTACCATGAATATCCATAAATCAATGCACAGAAGTCACAGGACAGAGCAAGATAATTTGTCATGGATGGTTGATGCAATATTGTTAGGAGAATGACATATTTAGAAGAAAAAGAAAGTAAAAAATTATGGTGCAACAAATATTAAATGGGGGAAGTGGTACTAAAGATGATTTTAAAGGTGCCCAATAATGCTGTCATTAATGGCATTATATCTGAGAATTTCCTAGTCTGAAAAACTAGCAAACTGNATGGTTGATGCAATATTGTTAGGAGAATGACATATTTAGAAGAAAAAGAAAGTAAAAAATTATGGTGCAACAAATATTAAATGGGGGAAGTGGTACTAAAGATGATTTTAAAGGTGCCCAATAATGCTGTCATTAATGGCATTATATCTGAGAATTTCCTAGTCTGAAAAACTAGCAAACTGTTGTATAGAAATAAAGTCATAAATAGCAATACACATCTTTAATGATAAAAAATAGAATAATCACTAGTTATATAAAACTAATCATTAATTGAGGAGCAAAATAGGTCATACATGTCTTATGATGGGCATTAGATAACTTCATGGAGATGAATGCTCTAGTGTTTTAATGACATGTTGATCATTCCCATGCCTACGTGAGCTAGGGGTGTGCTCAGTCATGTTCATCTCTTTGTGACCCCATGGACTGTAGCCTTCCAGGCTCCTCTATCCATGGAATTTTCTGGGCAAGAATACTGGAGTGAGTAGCCATTTCCTACCCCAGAGAATTGATCATTCCCATACTAATTAATAAATAAAACTCTCTTAGTCTTCTTGTTTTTGAACAAAACCCCAAGTATGGCTGATTTTAATTACAAATTACTTTCTCTAGAATGTATTACAGCTTTTAGAAAAATAACACCCAAGTCATTTGTTTTCCCAAAGTAAAGTGAATGATAAGAAATGCTCATTTTAAGTTTTTCTGTAATCATCTTCAAAATGTAGGCCATCTGCTCCCAAAAGGATTTGGGATATTTTATGATAAAACAAATTTATAGTGAGATATTAAAATGGAAATAATACCTCAGAAACCACATACAAGAATAAGGAAATGCACCTACCCTGCTTGGGCTTATAAATAGATGATGATTGAGTGCTGAGATTCCTGGCAGCCAACGCACATAGAAATTTAGAATGATTTTTCCATTTCATTTCAGGATTAGAGTGGATTTTCAACCCTGCTGACATAGATGCTGAGCTCTATCCCAAAATAATTTTAGGATATGGTCCAAGTATCAATACTCTTTAGGTGAGGGTAATTTAAATATGTAAGCAGAGCAGAGAACAGCTGACTTGTGTAAAACAAGCTGAAAGGTTTATTAGACTTTAAGAAAATTACTTAAGTCCCACATGATAGAAAGTGAAGTATGTGCCTTTTCTTTTATACTTGGCTTAAGTGTAACAACAAACTACACATAATCTCCAGTAGAATTCAAATCTGAATGTCTGATTTTCAGCCTAAGGAACCCCTATCAGAAGTGGCTGAGATAATCAATTTTTTCTCCTGAGCACTTGTAGGCTTTTAAGTAGGCTGATCTGTGCTAGAATATGATTTTACTAAGCCAGTACTTTTGTGACTATATGAGCTAACCTCAGTGTCTATCAATTTCTCAGGGTTTAATCAAAGCAAAGCTACTGCTTGGTGAGCAAGAGCCAAACTATAGATCATTTAGCCACTGTGTGACTACAGGCAAGTTGCTTCCCTGGGTACTGGCTGCTGCATTTACCTCATAGTACTATTGTGAAAATTAAATAAGCTTTGAATGGACACATGGTAAGCAATCAATGAGTGTTAGGGAATATCACTATGCATTTTAAATGCAGACATGTTATCAGCTATATCATTAAGGAGGCTTTGCCTTCTTTCAATGTGTTCTGGGAAATGTTTGCTACCAATTACTGATTGCCCCCTCGAAAGATTTCTCTTTGCGTTGTACAGTTGCAAGATGTAAGTTTCTTGCTCAGTAAAGTATCTCTGACTTACTTCAGGGCTCTCTGTCAAACTAGGTGAAGATAATACATGTTATCTCTAGTTAATTCACAGCCAATATGAGCAGTTGTTACAAAAACTGAGCTTAAATATTAAAAAAAATATTTCTCCTAGAATACAAGGGGTAACTTAATTATGTGGTTTATTATTAGTTTTATTTCTTAATACACAGAATGTAATGAACCTCCCAAACTATGGGTACCAGAAGGTTATAATTTTAGCACCTTTGAAGTGAAAATTAAGATATCAGGGAAGCAACGTCTCCAAAATGTCAATGTATATGAAGTGTGAAAAAATAAAAAGATCAGAGACTTGGAAAAGGTCATAAGTGGCTTAAGTGTAACAACAAACTATACATAATCTCCAGTAGAATTCAAATCTGAATGTCTGATTTTCAGCCTAAGGAACCCCTATCAGAAATGGCTGAGCCATAAAAAAGAAAGGAATAAAATAATTGTCTTTAGATATGGTACCCCATGTATCTCCTAAATATGAAATGTAAACAGACTTAGTCAAATAGGAATACTAGTAATAAAATATGATGATCTTATGATGTTATGACCTTGTGGACTTGTTTTTCCCTCATGCTTAAAAAGGTGCATTTGCTAGAAGCTTAAGAATTTGACTGTTTTTCTCAAAGAGATAGTAATTGAAATAAGTTGTTCTTGTGGCATTTAATATTGAAATAATATATGGCAAATATTGGATAATATTGATTATATTTTCAAATTACAGCTGAAAATTAAACTCCAGTCAGTATTTCAGACTATTTGCCCTTCTGTATAATTATCACATATTTTCAAATTTATTTTTTTTAATTAGAGAAAAATTGCTTTACAGTGTTGTGCTGGTTTCTGCCATGCAACAATGCAAATCATACATCTATCACGTCCCTCTTGAGTCTCCCTCCCCTCCCCCATCCTACACCTCTAGATCATCACAGAGTGCCAGGCTGGGGCCCCTGTATTATACAGCAACTTCTAACCAACTATCTATTTTACACATGGTAGTACATATATGTCTATGCTCCTTTCTCCATTCATCCCACCCTCTCCTTCCCCCACTGTGTCCTTTGAGTCCCCATGTTACAGTCAAGTTACAAGTATCCCTCTTTTCCCTAAAGAACCATGAAATACCAACATGCTTACTTATTATTTATTTGTTGAATTTATTTTCTGCTTTCCTTCTGAAAAGTTAAAGTTTTAATAGAAAGAATTCATCTTCCAAGAAAGTTTTTTCAATACACAAGTGTAAAACAAAGAAGTAAGAAAGTAGTAGACAACAGACAATATCTACAAATATGGTAACTCCAGTTAGGCACCATCAGTATTTATTTATTAACTCTCTCCAGTGTAGATGAAGCTATTCTCAAAAATCAAGACATTCACGATCTTTCTTTATGCTAGCATAGTGGGAAGAATTTGTTTCTTCCAAGTTTATGGAATTTTTTAAAAAAGATCTTTTACCAGCTCCATAAATTTTTGGCCTATGGACAAAATTTTGAGCTCAATTTGCCATTATAATGTATAGGACAATCTACAATGTACTCTAAGATTGGATTTCCATTGTATCCTTTAAATGGAGAGATTATAATTTATATTTACAGAAGTTGAATCCCAGCTCAGAAGAATTAAGTCAGTAGCCCAAACCTGTTCAAATTATACTTGACATCAGGAAAATAAATTCTGATTTCCTGATTTGGAAATCTGTGGATTTCTTCAAATATAGTATTAGTAATCTGATAACTAATCACTGTATTAAAAGAATAATAAATGTGAAAATAGGCTATAAAGATTATTTTCAACATTTTTATAGTTTTTAGACCTTTCAACATAAAATACATAATAATGATTTGAATTCTTTATAAAATAAGTACAGTTATTAGAATCACATGCTGGTTCTCTATGCTCTACAGGTGGAGTGATATAGGAATGGAATACCAAATTGAATTTGAATAATGACTAACTTCTTTTATAAATGTGAAATGTAGGCCCCACTGCTTTACTTCTCTTTTTTCCCCATCAAACCTCAGGCTCTATGGCCCATTACATGTTTCTTATTGCTACTGTAACAAATTACTAAAATTGAATGGCTTAAAGCTATAGCAATTTTTGATGACAGAAATTCAAAATAGGTCTCTCTGGACTAAAATCAAAGTGAGACAGTGTTTATGCTGGAGTTTTAGGGGAAAATATGCTCCCTTCCTTACCTTTAATATCTTCTAAAGGCCACCAGCATTCCTTAACTTGTGGCCCCTTCCTCTGTCTTCAAAGTTTGAGAAGGTGAGTATAGATCTTACATTGCATAACTCTGACTTCCTTTTCCACCTTCCCTTTCTGCTTTTAAGGAAGATTAGATTCATTAGTACCATCTTTCTAGATTCCATATATATACATAAATGTGTATATATATGTTAATATATGATATTTGTTTTTTCTCTTTCTGACTTACTTCACTCTATAATAGGCTCCAGGTTCATCCACCTCATTAGAACTGACTGAAATGCTTTCTTTTCTATGGCTGAGTAATGTTCCTATTATAAATATATATACACTACAACTTCTTTATCTGTTCATCTGTCAGTAGACATCTAGATTGCTTCTGTGTTCTAGCTATTATTGTAAATAGTGCTGCAGTGAACACTGGAGTACATGTGTATTTTTCAACTATGGTTCTCTTAGGATATATGCCCAGTAGTGGGATTATTGGGTCATATTGTAGTTTTATTCCTAGTTTTTCAAGGAATCTCCAGACTGTCATCTATAGTGGCTATATCAATTTACATTCCCAACAACAGAGCAAGAAGGCTCCCTTTTTTCCATAGCCTCTTCAGCATTTATTATTTGTAAATGTATAGGGAAGCAATGGAGACACAAAAATGCAGCACAGACTTACGGACACAGTGAGGGAAGAAGAGGGTGGGACAAATGGAGAGAGTAGTGTGGAAACACTTATACTACCACATGTACATAGATAGCCAAAGAGAATTTTCTTTATGACTCAGGAAGCTCAAACCAGTACTCTGTGGCCACCCAGAGGGGTGGGGTGAGATAGGGTGGGAAGTGGGAAGGAGATTCAGGAGGGAGGGGGCATATGTACACTTATGGCTGATTTATGTTGACGTATGGTGGAAGCCAATACAACATTGTAAAATAATCTCCTTCAATTAAAAATATGAAAGTAAAAGTTGCTCAGTCGTGTCTGACTCTTTGCGACCCCATGGACTATACAGTCCATGGAATTCTCCAGGCCAGAATACTGGAGTGTGTAGCCTTTCTTTTCTCCAGGGGAATCTTCCCAACCCAGGGATTGAACCTAGGTCTCTTGCATTGAAGGCAGATTCTTTACCAGCTAAGCTACAAGGGAAGCCCTTAATTAAACATAAATAAATTAAAAAAAAAAAAGAAACCTGTGATTACATTGGGCCCACTTAGATAATCCAAAATCCCTATTTTAATATCGGTTGATTAGTGAACTTAATCTATCTGCAATCTAAAATTCCTCTTTTGCATGTAGATTCACCAATTCACAGGTTCCAAGGATTAGGATGTATGTATCATCAGAGTCCACTTTTCTGCCTTCTAAGTCCACTTTCACTCGTTTTTCTGGAGTCATTTGACTTCCATTAAGGAATAAAACAAACATATCTGGGCATTGAATACATTTTTCCTTAGGGGCCCTTGTAACTTTTCTTTTAAACAAAGTACAGAGAAAATAAAACAAGTAAACCAGCAGAGATGTCAGAGGTATGGGTTCATGTGGGTAGCAGGAGTTTCATATGGGTAGCAGAAGATTCGACTTGAGTTAGGTTTAAACTCAGTTCACTAATTAAATGCTTAAGTAAAACTTCAGAGCCTTATTCTTTTTGTCTATCTTGATTTCTGTCAGACACTTTAATCCATTCAGACCAGGAAAAGCTACTTAAGGACACAGATCTTCATTCTGTAGAATATGAAAACATAATGTTTTTAAAATCTATGTAGCTTCCCAAACAAGTTTTACCAGGTGCAGTTTCGATGTAATGTCTAAGATAGAAAAGGAAAAAAAAAAAAGAGAAAAAAAGTCTGGAGCATCTGTTTGAGTGTATCCTAAAATGCAAGTTTCATTTTCATTCATTTCAGGATGGGCGAATTGATTCAGGTGTTTATGAGGCAGGCTCCTGTCTGTGCTTCTAAACTTCTATGTATTTTGTGTGCATGACTGTTAAGTCACTTCAGTTGTGTCCAACTCTTTGTGACCTTGTGAACTGTAGCCTGCCAGTCTTCTCTGTCCATGGAATTCTCCTGGCAAAAATACTGGATTGGGTTGCCATGCCATCCTCCAGGGGATCTTCTCCACCCAGGGATCAAACCCACGTCTCCTGCATCTCCTGAAATGCAGGTGGATTCTTTACCACTAGCGCCACCTGGAAAGCCCCTATGTATTTTAGGAGGTAGCTTTTAAAAGGGTTTTTTTTTTTTTTCCTTGTTGCTGTTATTTATTTGTTCAGTGTTAGTATTTTAGTAGTCAGAAACCTGGACAGTTCTTTAGGAGTTCCAGTTGGTTCTTCAGCATTGCTCCCTTGAACTGCTGCAGTCTAACTCCAACTGTGTAGTTTAAGACACAGGTTTTTATCAACCACATTCAGCACTTGTGGAACTCCATGGGTATGTAGAATAGTCATGCAAAGCAACTGAGAGGTTTGTGAACTGAGCTTTTGATGATTATCACAATAGCAAAAAGGAAAAAAGAAACCTTTGCTTGTATTCTGTGAGTGCTTTTGTATGATTATTCTACACTTGCCCAGCTGAGCTTAATGCCTAAATTTGCAGCATGTAGATTTTTCGGCACAGTGGCAGGCACAAAGCAAGTGCTTAATAAGCTTTTGTTGAATTGAGTATCATTGCAAAGATAGTCTTTTTCTCATTAGCTGCCTGTCAATATTCTCTTTTCCTAAATAGGACTCCCTTTGCCTTCCTGTTTCTCTGTGCATGTAAACATAGAAACTTACAAGGGACTGTGTAGGGTCTCAAAGGAATTGGGAGGTGAAATCCAATCAACGACCCAGCATGTTTCCACCACTCAATTTCATACCAACCTTGCTAATCTCTGCTAGTCAAAGCATACCTTTAAGAGATGAATGAGATCTCACAGTCTCTAGCACACAGTAGGAACTCGAGTATTTTTTTTTTTTTTCACTTGAACATTTTTTGGGGGGCGAATCAAAGAAGAACTCACAGAAGAGGTGATTTCAGAGGATAGGGAACATTTAGACAAGCTTACTTCATGGCGCTGACATTCCAGAGAAAGCCTTTACTTTCTAAAAACACCTTTCACAAAGATGTTAAGTCATTTTTGTAGCTTTTCATTAAGATAATTGACTAAAATGTTTTGTTATTATACATATGTTCGTTCATGATTCTCGCTTCGTAAGTAAACACATTCCAAGTTGCTTTAATGTTTTGAAGACCATGCAGTGTACTAAGGAATTTCTTAAAGGGTGAAAGAGTAGTTTAAAATCGCACATTTCAGCCATTTATTGACTTATTGAACAAACCTATCTTCTTATAGTTTCAAAGAATTAAGGAACTAGAAAGAATGTTAAATATCATTTGCTAAAACTCTTTCCTTTTAAAGTTGAAGATGTTAATACTGAAAGATTAATCTTTCCACCAGATTTTACACTTTGTATCAGAGGAAGTACTGGACTCCATGTCTGCTGATTCTCTACTTCAGAGTTATATGTGGAAAAGACAATAAATATTAAAACAAGCTAACAAATTACAATTTAATATAAACTATTTTCAAGGCACTGTCATTGAAACAGATATAATTGATACACACTATTCATGAGGACTTTACACACTGGTTTAAAAATATACAGTAACTTTTAAAATGTTAATACAACAGAAAAGAATTTTTTACATTTCAATATGATTAAAAATTTAACAACAGCATTTTATGAATCAGGAAAATTATATGAAATTCAATTTCCTGTTTTAATCAATAAAGTATTATCGGAAGCTAGCCATTCTTATTCATTTATGTATCTTCGACAGTTGTTTTTTCAGGACAATGTCAAAATGACAAGTTGTGACAAAGACCCATGACCTACAAAGTCTAAAATATTTATTTTCTGTCCCTTCTAGAAAAAGTTTGCCAATTTCTCAACCAGGCATAATGGAAGCCAGCAAAAAGAGAAAAAAAATAGATCAAACAATGTGTCCACAATACAAAGGACCCACAATTTGTGTTTTAGAGCACAGTGTCTTATTTAAAAGTTTTAAGGAAATAATATTTGCCTATATTACTAAAACTTTTAGGCTTTTTGTCTCTTCTGTTTTCTGATATTTTTCACTAAAAAATGTGAGACAAACTTTTATTTTTAGATTAGAGTAGTTCGATTGCAGTAGTTTGAATATTAAGTTCATTATTTTTTTTCTCATTTTCAAAATCAGAATAGCCGTATGACCCACACATGAGGAAAAGTGACAACACAAGTGAAAGGAATAGCTACAGTTTTAATATTGTCATTATTGTTCTTTTATGTTATTGTGGAGAAGGAAATGGCAACCCACTCTGGTATTCTTCCCTGGAGAATCACATGGACAGAAGAGCCTGGCAAGCCCTGGTCCATGATTTCCCAGAGTTGGACATGACTGAGAAAAATCAGTTCACACTTGTGATCTAGTGGACTAAGAATTATTAAGCATAACCTACATTCTTAGTTACTGCAGAACAAATATATACAACAATGTCAAGTATGTAACTGCATGTGAGTCAGAAGAAATACGATTATTTAACTTCTCCTTCCCCAAATAAATGGCAACCCACTCCAGTATTCTTGCCTGGAGAATCCCATGCACGGAGGAGCTTGGTGGGCTACAGTCCACCGGTCACAAAGAGTTGGACATGACTGAGGAACTTCACTTTCACTTTCTTTCACTTTCCCCAAATAAGTGTTTTAATTAACCAATCCAAATGTCTCAACATGTTTCTTTTTACTACCCTTTCATCTGCTATTGACTTGAAAGAAAGAAAGGCAATTTGAAGTACAGAAGAACCTTAAGATGTTAGCAAAGGAAGATGCCCCTAAAAAGTTAAAAGACCTCATTAAAGTTTGTTTGAAGATTCTGCCAGACATATTTCAACTAATGCACTATGGAATCTTAGATATGTTTGTTCAGTAGCCACTGACACTGGTTGAAAATGTTTGCAGATTAATCAAGT
This sequence comes from Oreotragus oreotragus, assembly GCA_006410675.1. Lineage (NCBI taxonomy): Eukaryota > Metazoa > Chordata > Mammalia > Artiodactyla > Bovidae > Oreotragus > Oreotragus oreotragus. Next base: position 276,383 of record SJYX01016888.1, read on the forward strand.
ACCTGTTTATTTGCAAGGAAAGATCTCACAGTTTTAGTTACTTTTAAAATAAAAAGCAAAAGCAGCACTCCTTTTAATTTAGCAATGTTCTGCTCCACGACTGTTTCAGTGCTTAATGACTGACAGAGAGTCATTAGAAGTCTGTTTGATGGACATAACTAAGTGAATTGGAAAAAACAGAAAAACCTTTCAGCTCATTCAGACATAATTGATGTGACTGAGACAGTTGTATGTGAGTTCCAGATAAGAAGATGATTTATGGAGAAACTATTGAAACTAAAAAGGAAGGTACATATTTAAAGTTCCCAATAAAGTTGTCTGTAAGACACAGGACAGCATCCAACAGGGAAAGAGATTTAACCTGTAGTTCTTTCTAGAGTCATTTTTTGGGTTCTATCCTCTTGCAAATGAAATCCCCAAAAAGGTCGTGTCACTAGGTTGATGGACTCCAAGGGGAAAGTTTCTCCATTGTTAACCTGATGCCGTGTTTTCTCTTTTACTGTAAGCATTATGTATAATAGGATATTCCTAAAGTTCAACTCTTTTCTTTCCCTTTTCAAAAATTAGCCACTGCCCTATTAGAGAACACAATACATTATTACTGTGCACATTGTAACTTAGAGGATTTTGTTAATGCAAGTGGAAGGTCAATATTTTTAACTGTGTCTGATTATGAGACTTAATATTTATTTATGGTGTGAATGTTATGTTTTAAACAAGAATGGATAACAATAAATTTTTATTATTTTCATATTTTTGTGAATATGCATCTGGTCTTTATTGGTTTTCTTAGAAACTATAAATGAACTTTGTGACAAAGAATTTTTTTAAATAAGTAGCACATGGCTATGTAATGCCAATGACTGAATTCTGAAAACAGAATAACATATTACTGTTAATTTCAAAATGAAATTTCCTCAAAAGTGCATATTATTTATAGTATATGCTATTATGTCAGTACTTTCAAAAAAGGAGGGCAGTTATATGGTTCTTTAAAATTAAAAAAAAAATTAAATGAATCTGCAAGGTAGAAAAATAAGACAGTTGGACAATTTGACATAAACTTTCTAGGCTTCCCTGGTGACTTATATAGAAGAGAATCCACCTGTAGTGCATGAGACCCTGGTTCAGTCTCTGGATCTGGAAGATCTCCTAGAGAAAGGAGTGGCTACCCTCTCCAGTATTCTTGCCTAGAGAATGCCATAGACAGAGGAGTCTTGTGGGCTACAGTCTGTGAGGTCGCAGAGTGTTGGACACGACTGACTAACACTTTCACTTTCTATATACTAAAAAAAAAAAAGCTTTTTAGAAAATTGTCCCAGTCCTCTAATGAATTTGAAATGTATGAACCTAATCTGAATAAAGCAGGATGAGATCTGGCTTCTACTCCATATGTGAAGTAAACTGGGGATTGTGATAACTTCTTATGTGACCTCCAGAAACCTGCTGGATTGTCTAGGTTTAGAGGAAAACAACAGAATGGGGAAGACTAGAGATCTTTTCAAGAAAATTAGAGATACCAAGGGAACATTTCATGCAAAGATGGGCTCTATAAAGGACAGAAGTGGTATGGACCTAACAGAAGCAGAAGATATTAAGAAGAGGAGGCAAGAATACACAGAAAAACTGTACAAAAAAGATCTTCACGACCCAGATAATCATGATGGTGTGATCAGTTACCTAGAGCCAGACATCCTGGAATGTGAAGTCAAGTGGGCCTTAGAAAGTGTCACTGTGAACAAAACTAGTGGAGGTGATAGAATTCCAGTTGAGCTATTTCAAATCCTGAAAGATGATGCTGTGAAAGTGCTGCACTCAGTATGCCAGCAAATTTGGAAAACTCAGCAGTGGCCACAGGACTGGAAAAGGTCAGTTTTCATTCCAGTGTCAAAGAAAGGCAATGCCAAAGAATGCTCAAACTACCACACAGTTGCACTCATCTCACATGCTAGTAAAGTAATGCTCAAAATCCTCCAAGCCAGGCTTCAGCAATAAGTGAACTGTGAACTCCCTGATGTTCAAGCTGGTTTTAGAAAAGGCAGAGGAACCAGAGATCAAATTGCCAACATCCACTGGATCACAGAAAAAGCAAGAGAGTTCCAGAAAAACATCTATTTCTGCTTTATTGACTATGCCAAAGCCTTTGACTGTGTGGATCACAAGAAACTGTGGAAAATTCTGAAAGAGATGGGAATACCAGACCACCTAACCTGCCTCTTGAGAAATCTGTATGCAGGTCAGGAAGCAAC
>SJYX01016888.1:279346-335350 GCA_006410675.1 Oreotragus oreotragus
TGTGGTCATGTATCGATGTGAGAGTTGGACTGTGAAGAAAGTTGAGCGCCGGAGAATTGATGCTTTTGAACTGTGGTGTTGGAGAAGACTCTTGAGAGTCCCTTGTACTGCAAGGAGATCCAACCAGTCCATTCTGAAGGAGATCAGCCCTGAGTGTTCTTTGGAAGGAATGATGCTAAAGCTGCAACTCCAGTACTTTGACTACCTCATGTGAAGAGTTGACTCATTGGAAAAGACTCTGATGCTGGGAGGGATTGGGGGCAGGAGGAAAAGGGGACGACAGAGGATGAGATGGCTGGATGGCATCACCGACTCAATGGACATGAGTTTAAGTGAACTCCAGGAGTTGGTGATGGACAGGGAGGCCTGGAATGATGCGATTCATGGGGTCTCAAAGAGTCGGCCACAACTGAGCGACTGAATTGAACTGAACAGAACTGACATTTACTGTTTGGTAATTCACATTTGCAATTGTAGAGATGAAATTTTACAAAAAAAGAAGAATGAATCAAATGTTCATCACATTTTTTCATGAATGCTTCACACCTTGCATACTGTCATTAGAATGCAGACCTTATTTCTGTCATCTACACATATCCTAAATCCTCTCATCATCTAAGCAAAGTGTCTTTCTTGATACCAAGTTTACCTACATATCATTTTAACTACTGTTCATGTTTTCCAAATTAAAAAAAAATCCAAACTATTAATAGGCAAATGTGTGTACTAAATATGTTACAATGTGTATACCCCAAGCACCCAACTTTATCCTTATTTGCTATTTTTGTCCTTTCAAGATTTTTGATGTTGTTCAGTCACTCAGTTGTGTTTAACTCTTTGTGCTCCCGTGGACTGCAACAAGCCAGGCTTTCCTGTCCTTTACCAACACCAAGAGGTTGCTCAAACTCATGCCCATTGAGTCAGTGATGCCATCCAACCACCTCTACCTCTGCTGTCCCCTTCTTCTCCTGCCTTCTATCTTTCCTAGCATCAGGGTCTTTTCTGGTGAGTTGGCTCTTCACATCAGATGACCAATATATTGGAGCTTCAGCTAGGTTAATTTTATTTGTGGAAATGATCATGGCAATCACATGTTCCTCATCTTGGGTATATCAGAATTCCTGCTGAGGAGAGGGGGGTAAGAAGAGACAGGCGTACTTACATACTCCACAGCATGAGGGCAAGGATAGAAAGAAGAGGACCACTCCATTCATGCCTGTGTCCACTTCCCATGTGACCTCTAGATTTTAAAATAGCGAGTGAATAAAGTTATATGAAGAATGGATAAGGATAATATGAAAAATAGACTGATTCCCAGTCTATAGTAGTTTAAATCAAAGTCAATTATAATACATTTCCATCAGTTGGGGCCTAGAATGAGCACCAAGGTACATCCCTTGCCCCAGGGATTGGATATTATCCAAAGTAACCTTTAAAAAAATTGTTTATTTATTTATTTGTGGCTGGGCTTGATCTTTATTGCAGCGCAGGCTTTTTCTTTAGTTGTGACAAGCAGGTACCACTCCCTGTTGCTGTGGGTGGGCTTCTTTCTGGGGTGGCTTCTCTTGTTGCAGAGCATGTGCCCTGGGGCATGCAGGCTTTAGGAATTGTGGCTTGGTCCTCAAGAGTGTGGGCTCTATAGCTGTGGTGCCCGGGCTTAGCTGCTTTGCAGCATGTGGCATCTTCCTGTATCAGGGGATGAACCCATGTTTCTGCATTGGCAGGCAGATTCTTTACAACTAAGCTGTAGGGAAGCCCCAGAGTTACCTTTGAATATATTTTTGTCTTCAAGTGAAAGTCTCCAGTGTGTCATAATGGAAACAAAAATTAATTCATGAATGTCACTCTTAAATAATTAAACTTATAGATGTTCCTACTCAGTAAATGGTTGGATTCAAATATTTTTTGAAAAATATGGGTGTTATTTGTGTACCTGTTTGTTTCACAAATAACCTGCATTTAGAAAAACAAAAATCAGTGCATGAATAGGAGACTTAGGTTTGAGATTTCACATGGATTTTTTAAATTATATTTAGAAACTTTGTAAATTATTGGACCAGCTCTTTATTTTCTTAGAAAAAAAAAACAAAACAAAACTTAAAACATAACAGGAGATAGTTCTTATTATATATCTGTGGCCTGAGGTATAATACCTTTTATAGTATATGTCTTTGAGGGAGCTTAAGGCTCTTTGTAGAAGCTATCTCATTATTTCTCAGAGAATTTAAGTTAGTAGGGATAGGTATTACTTTCTGCATTTTACTGACCCTGAGCCTAAGGCACAAGAGCCAGAGGTCGGCTAACTTTTCTGAGGTCAATAGGGAATCCATAAGGTTGCTTGGAATAGAATATTTTTTTTATTTTTCTGTTGTTTCTAATATATATATATATTTCTCATTAAACAGACACACAGGGACCATGCATGCAATTCCCCAACAAGTTTTACTATTTGCCTTGCCTTTGTGATTTTAATTTTATTTCTCTATTAATTCTAGTTAGTTTACTTCTAGTCTCTGATTTATTTTGTTTTGGACAACTTTATATTATTAGGCATATTTTTTGCTTGCCATTTTTGCTGGCATCTTCAACTACTTTACCTAAAGCATTTTTTTCAATAATAAGAAAGAAAAAAAAAAAAAAGATAAAGGTTTTACATAAAACGTATTCCTTTTAACTGCCACCCAACATCTCTCTTATACCGTACCATTTTAAATACCATACCATTTAAAAAATTAGAAGCCTACACCCACTTTCTCCATGTCTCTTTATGTTTACAAGTGGGTCTTTTACTTCCTCTGGCTTAATCTCCTAGAATTATTCCCCAGAGTTTAGAGGTTTTATAACAAAAATGACCTCCTAATGGATGAATCCAGAGGACTTATAGTAATCAATATTCTTCTCACTATCTCTGATGCCTTTGATCACATAAGATTTTATTTGCTTTCCAGAAATTACCAGCTTCCTTGGTTTCTGAGTCTCAAAAGTGACTTGGTTTTCTTATTAATCTTATATTTTATTCTTTGCCCCTGTTTTCAAATATGAAGTCTGCAGTCAGCCCTCAAATATATATTATCTACCAAAATTATTATAGAGATCTCAATCCAGAAACCCCTTCTTTGCAATGCCTGCTTGAATTCATAAGCAAGTTTCATGGAATTTTTTTTGGGGGGATGCCTTTACATTGTTGGAAATTTAATCGTGTTATATTTTTGGCTATTTTATATACCTACAAGATTTTGAGTTTCTTAAATATATAGAATTATTGTTGGAACATCCTTGAAACCCTGAGATACAATGGGACATAACAAATGTAGGTATAATGACTAGACCCAGTCAGCTACACAAGTTTTCTCTATAATGGCCTTGCTGAGCATTCTTATTGCTGTTTCCCCATTCTTTCTTTCCTTCTTTTTAAAAATTTTTATTGGAGTATAGTTGCTTTACAATGTTTTGTTAGTTTCTGCTGTACATCAAAGTGAATCAGCTATACGTATACATATGCCCCCTCTATTTTGGACTTCCTTTCCAATTAGGTCACCACAGAGGGACCTAATTAAACTTAAAAGCTTTCGCACAGCAAAAGAAACCATAACCAAGACAAAAAGACAATCCCCTCTCTTTTTTAACATAATCCTCTGCCTTCAACATTTCTTCCTCCTACTCTTTTGTAGGGAATGGTCAGACCATGTCTTTAATCTCACCCCTTTAATTAGGTCATTTATTTGCCTAATAAACATCTTTGATTTCCACCCTCTCTTGTTTATAATTATCACACACATACCACTCACAATTTTTGTAAAAACTTTCTTGGAGACTCGTCTTTTAAGATTTTTTTTTTTTTTATGTGAACCATTTTTAAAGTCTTTATCGAATGTGTTACAGTATTGCTTTTGTTTTATGTTTTGTTTTTTTTGGCCAGGAGGCATGTGGAATCTTAGCACCTTGACCAGGGATCAAACCCGCAGTCCCTGGGTTGGAAGGCAAAGTCTTAACCCCTGGACTGCCAGGGAAGTCTTTTGGAGACTTCTTTCTTGCATTACTTACTTAGTTTTCAAGCACATCTTCATTGTTTCAAAAAGCTGGGAAACTGACATGCTTCCTCAACCTCTTCTGCTGTTTCCTATTTTGCATAGAGAATGAGTTTGCGTTTGCAAGACATGTCATTTGTCACCCTAGACAGAAAAGTTGAAAGCTCAAACACCTCAGGTCACTAGATATCTTCATACCATACCTTTGCATCTCAAGATGGAACCATGCTTCTGTGACTTTCCAGGGAAATTCTATGAATACTTAAAGGACCATCTGGCTTCCTGAAGCAGTTTGACTTTCTGACCAAATATCCAGTTGTAGATTTCACCTTCCTCTGTCTGCCTCTCATCACCCTGAGAAATATTAGAAATTCCTGATACCCAGTTCCACCCTGAATGTTGATTCATTGGGTTTAAGTTGAGGCCAGATATTGGCACTGTATTTTCTCAGAAGTATTCTGGATGTTTCTAAGACACATCTAAGTTTAGGAGTCACTTTAAGCCACTCTACTTATTAGTCATTACCAAATTCATTATCTGTCACAGTTAACACAATGCTTACATTTCTGGTTTAGTCAATATATTCTGCCATAAAGCCTATCTTCTCAATAGACCCAGCCCATGGTGAAGGATGGTGTGTAAATACTTGTCTGTCTCCCTAACTGTCTGCTTATCTGTTTATTTTGTTATCTAAATCTGTAATACATGTCTGATTTATTATTGGAATTAAAACTTAGTTCTTGCATTAATGGGTTCTCTTTCAGAATTCAGGTATCTGTACTAATTTGGTTCACATTACCAACTTAAACAGCTTGCCACAGATTTTTATTTAAAATTATAAAAGTAGAATTTAAGAGATGGTAATGTAGTGTTTATATTGTATGTAGAATTCTATTGGAGTTTTTTTAAATGCAAATAAAAATGATAGGGCATTTTATGATCCATTGGGTAATATTTTTTTATTTCAGATTTTATTATGTCATTTTTTATTCATTTAGATATGATTTTAAATGTAAAAGCTTTTTTATGCAAAAAGGAAGTATTAATGGATCTGAGCATTTTCTAGTATATATATTCATCTTAGTATTTTAAAATTACAACATTTTCATTCTATCATTAAACTTATTATGGAACCTACAATAATTCACGGGGATTAAAATATTCACAATTAAAATAGGGTACAGAATCTAGAAAGTAAAATGCACAGATTCATAGAAAATATTATATAATGCATGATAGAAAAAAGTGTTTTTGAAGTATTAATGGATCTGAGCATTTTCTAGTATATATATTCATCTTAGTATTTTAAAATTACAACATTTTCATTCTATCATTAAACTTATTATGGAACCTACAATAATTCACGGGGATTAAAATATTCACAATTAAAATAGGGTACAGAATCTGGAAAGTAAAATGCACAGATTCATAGAAAATATTATATAATGCATGATAGAAAAAAGTGTTTTGTCTTTCTATTGTAAACATAGCCTATCTTCTCTCTGTGATATTCTAGTCTTACTTTTAGTAGAACCAGCATTTAAGCACAGATTAACACCTTCATTCAAACATCATTTTCTTTTTTATATCAAAAGAATTGTTTTCTCTCATAATTTCTTATTTCTCTTTGTCAATTCATTAGCATAATTTACCTATTTCTGTGTTCATTTTGAACTTTCTCCTAGCATTAGTAGACTGCTTCTAAAAGACTTGAGAATCATTAAAATAGAATTAAAAAGCCTTTGACCCTCTTTTATTTTTAACGTGATTTTCTTTAATCCATTGCTATGTCTTGAAGCGATAATATATTCTCATGACCCATAGCATTATTTCCTAAATTCAGCATTGTCATTAAAATTTTATTGTTCAGTATTATTTGCTAAGTGGCTTCTATGTGCAAAGCAATTTGGGTTTAAGGGACTATCATTAATTCCTTTTCTGAGGTGATACTGAACATAATTCACAGAAGGTTTGCAGTCAGTTGGGAGTGATAAATGGGAAAAAAGAAATAAAAATATGCACACATAAGATAAAGCATGGTAAATGCAAATACAAATATGAAAGCTATTGATTTCATATTTATTAAGAAATGAGGTAAAATATCACAATTATACTACTCTAAAGCAATGTGAGAATTAATAGTGAAAAAAGAAAAATGTTTCTAGAGATTTTGTTGCTAGTAAATTTTGGCCCATGGTATGTATGATGTTTATCCTAGTAATATTTTGTAATTGTTTTACTATACTGCAGTCCCAGTTCAGGGAAACATTATAAAGAAGAGAACATGCTTTAAATGTTTCCAACAGAATTCAGAATTTCTTAAGTTTGATTTTGAATTAAATGGAAAAGTAGATTTTATAAAGACTATACACTCTAATAAATACATTGAAAGAGAGGTTCTTGGTTAGAAATATGAACAATAGACAATATTCCTGGCCAGTCTTCTATCTGAGACAAAATAAAGGGAAGTTTTGTGGAAGCATGTGTTTGTCTCTAGTAAGGCCAGTTTATAAATTTTGGGGGAAATGTCACAGATCTTCTTAGCTTTCCCATTAAGAGCCTATGGTATGTAGATTAGACTTAATGTTTTAAAAATTCTACTGGTTCTAATTGTGATGGGTGATTTGTACCACTAGTATGCAAATGTAAAAGTGCAAAAAAGGTTCTTTACCTTTCTCACTATTCTGGCAATATTAGTTTTATCTTTATATTAGAAAAAAATAATGAGTTACAGGTTCAAAAATCTGTACATTTATGTCACTTTCAAGTCATGTAAGAAGGTAATGAATACAATTTGCCAAGAATAATATGAAAGAGATAATATAGAACATTTTATATTGGTTCTACCCCAAAATATTATGTGTACATATATCCCTGACAATGTGTGGCATTAATTTGTCAATATTAGTTTTATCTTTATATTAGAAAAAAATAATGAGTTACAGGTTCAAAAATCTGTACATTTATGTCACTTTCAAGTCATGTAAGAAGGTAATGAATACAATTTGCCAAGAATAATATGAAAGAGATAATATAGAACATTTTATATTGGTTCTACCCCAAAATATTATGTGTACATATATCCCTGACAATGTGTGGCATTAATTTGTTCCCTTAATGAACCTAAATGCTTTTGTTTTATTATGTAGTTATGATAACTTTTTAAATCCATATATAGTAAGCATTCTATTCAGCCAACATTAGTAACATATTATATTATGATGTCCAATGAGTAATATTTGTAGTACTTTAAATACTACTTAAAGATTACATATAATGTTACTTTTTTGAGCAAATTGTGAATTAGTTGTCGTAAAAACACATAGAATTAAACTTTTTTAGTTTATTTTCAATTCCCTGGTTAATGAAACTCTTGTCTATTATTTCAATACTACCCTTACACTTTTAGGGTCAGTAGATAATATTTTTAATATGAATGAAGTAAGAAATGTATTCTAATCTGTTAGCACTTCATCCAAATTCTTATTTATCAGCTGCACCTTTAATAGTTGAAGTCAATTCCCAGAACACTTGATTTTAAACCATCTGCTGTAAGGACAAATTATTTAAAAATGGTCTTTTTATGATGGATTAGTTCTATATTTATTGCTTTCCAAAATCACTGACCCTTGTTTTTATAAGGAGTCTGTTTGTGAAAAATATATTTGAAGTGAAGACTTCAGAATAGAAAAGTAGTGACTGTGTGGAAGTACCATATCAAATTTAAATGTGTGTTTCAGTAACATTGCTGTTTTCTTATCTCTGTTACAGAAAGGAATATTCAGTTTTTCCATAATAAAATCTAAGCTCTATGTATTGCCTCAGAAAACAGAGTTAAGCAAATAAATTTCAGCATTATCATATTAACTATTCTGTATTGAATTAGTTGTCAGTCGACCTTAATGTATGTAATTTATGTATTTTTTAAATAAGATCATTTACAATCTTATACCTTAGTGACATTCAGAATCTTTTCTCTTACAGCCATTTCGTAGAGTGACGTTTTCTGTTGTGAGTCAGCCTCAGGACCCACATCAGGGGTCACTGCAGAGTTGCTATGACAGCGGGCTGGAGGAGTCAGAAACACCAAGCAGTAAGAGTTCATCAGGGCCAAGACTGGGTGCCCTTCCACTCCCAGAGGACAACTATGAAAGGACCACGCCGGATGGCAGTGTTGGTGAGGCAGAGCATATGGAAAATGGTAGGGGCAAACACAACATCCACACACATAATCACGCTAGTGAGCCGTAATAAGTAGACTCTTGAAGGTCAGTCTAAAATCAAAATAAAATAGCTGACACCAAGCCTGTTTTCTCTGAAATAATCAATATTTGCTAAAGTATAGAAATGCCAAATAAAGGAACATAATTCTCTAGATTAAATTCACTGAACTTGCTCCATCATTTTAAACCAGCCTGTCAGAAATAAACACCTTTGCCAATAAATCAGAGTAGTACCTGTTAAGGGAAAAACTAAACTAGTATAATACCTAAACTATAGCCACTGAGAAAGGTCTTGTGTCACTGTTTTCTTCTATTCCTTTTTGTCATGCAACTATTTCTTCAATTGTTTAATTGTCTAGTCTTGGTAAAAGGAAATGACAATAAACACACCTGGCTCTGCTCTTTCGTCTCCTAGGTATTTAGAAAAGCATTTTCAAACCTCTCCTTTTCAAGTGATAACCGGAATGGAGTCAAAGGAGAACAGTATCATATTATTCTCCAGAATAGACTGTAAATGCTATTAGAACTCCCCTTTCATTTAATTATAAGGTTTCTCTCTCTCTCTCTCTTTTTTTTTTTTTTTGCAAGGGAAAGGGAGGAAGGACGATTATAGCACCCTATATTCTTATCCTGTTGTGAGATGGTTCTCATAATTACCACAATCAGCCTGTGTACACTTTCCTTTAAGTTACAATGTTAGATTGCAAGTAGTGCTTATGACACATTTTACATTTGTTTCTGTTCCCAAAGGTTGTAAGTAAATCCCTGAATAATAGATTTATGTCACATAATAAAGTGGTGAAGTTCTTGCTAACTTTACTATTTCATATATAAGAAGAAATTTGGTTATATGCAGAGAGAGGAATTGAGGAATCACACACATTTTTATGTCTAGTGAAACCTTGAATTTATGTCTTTCACTATTCCATCCCCCAAGTGAAATATGAAATTTTAACTTTTTGTTATATACCAGTTTCTTGAGTGACAATATGTAAATAGAACCTATTACTGCGGGAGAAAGTTTTTTTTTTCTGGAGACTTACGTATGAATACTAAAATCCAGCATTAGAGAGTAATGTATTATATATAACTCCAGATCAAATTATTGCTAAACTAAGTCATGTAAAATAGTTATTTTTCCACAGTGTTATCTGGCTAAGTAGATATGATATCAGGGTCTGCTGATTGAAATCCTTCTTGATTAATTATCCAGATATTAAACGGCATTTTGCCTTATGGCTATAAAGGCATGCTTATCTGTGTGTATGGCGGTGTGTGCTTATGTGGATGGGAGTTTGATATGGTTTTTAAGAATTCACCTTTTTTTTTTAGATTTTTTAAAATGCAATTTTAAATACAATTTTGATATATATGAACTGCAATGCTGATGAATGTATGTTTAAGGCAAATATGTTTGAAATCTTTGTACAAAAGTAAAATTAAAGTAAAAATGCCACAAAATGTTTTATATATACACACACATACACATACACACTCTATAGGAAGGCAGGATTCATTTACTTTAAGGGCTTTAATAGATCTGTATTACCTTTTGATAATATTGTATAATTTTATATGTATTTTTAAAAGTGCTTTTCTCACAACATACAGTATAATTAAGTCTTTATTTTAGGGGTGCCAACTATCATTGGCATTACAGTCATATTTTAATATCATTTTCTTTTCTGAGTTTAAGGAATTCAGTGCCATTAAAATAAGAAAGAAATAATGAATAATAAACACATTATATATGACAAATACACAGTGGTTACCTTTTAGGAAACATACATATCTTGGAAAACTTAAAAGATGAGCTTGTTAAGAGGCTAGCAAGTTGACTGAGAAACATTTCTCAAAGACTTTTAGTTATTATTTATAACTATGTTTTTAGTCTTGTCAACAGCCAAGGAACATAATCATGTAACTGCTTTTTCCTGATTTTATGTGACTGACACTTGAAATTTGGAGTTTATATAACCATTTGTCATCTGCTCAGTGTGATTCATGTTAGCCCTGATCTATAGGTAATGACAGAGGAGATGTGATTCACTTTGGGTGATCCAAATGCAGCAGTTGACATTTAAGAGTTCCGTTGTGTTCGTTTCAGACTATTATCTAGTCGTAAAGTGTAGTTGTATTGCTTGAGTTCTGGTAGTTTCATCTTCAATATTAATGGATCATTCTGACATAAATAGAATTGGAATTGAAATCTGTCAAATATTCATTTGTCACATTTAATTGGAATCCAGGTAATCTGCAGTGTTTTGCTTGGTTAGGTTTTAATCAGGATTTGTATTGGATTTTACATGAAAATACCATTTTGGATGCTGTCCTAGTTCCTAACTATTATTACCTCAAACATTTTGAATTTTAACCTATAAGAATTTTAAATTATTAGAAACAATGCTGTTATAACTAATTCCTTGGATTAACTTTCATTGTAAAGTTTGGGAGATAATTTCCAGTGCAATAACTTTATAATATTCCAGTGTGATGATGGAAACTGGGTATAAGTTGGTACAGCTAATGATAAAAATAGTCACAGATGCTGTTGTAAGGAAATAACCAAAATACAGGAAAATTTCAGTACATGGATAGTGAAATACATTCATATTTTATTAACACTTTTATCTCTGCCTTCTATATTTTAGCATAACAAAATTTTATTAAGGGCTTATGGGTTAGTTTTGGAGAAGGCAATGGCACCCCACTCCAGTACTCTTGCCTGGAAAATCCCATGGACGGAGGAGCCNACAGATGCTGTTGTAAGGAAATAACCAAAATACAGGAAAATTTCAGTACATGGATAGTGAAATACATTCATATTTTATTAACACTTTTATCTCTGCCTTCTATATTTTAGCATAACAAAATTTTATTAAGGGCTTATGGGTTAGTTTTGGAGAAGGCAATGGCACCCCACTCCAGTACTCTTGCCTGGAAAATCCCATGGACGGAGGAGCCTGGTAGGCTGCAGTCCATGGAGTCGCTAGGAGTCGGACACGACTGAGCGACTTCACTTTCACTTTTCACTTTCATGCATTGGAGAAGGAAATGGCAACCCACTCCAGTGTTCTTGCCTGGAGAATCTCAGGGACGGGGGAGCCTAGTGGGCTGCCGTCTATGGGGTCGCACAGAGTCGGACACGACTGAAGCGACTTAGCAGCAGCAGCAGCATGGGTTAGTTCTCTTTTTAACAAGCTTTACACTATATTCCAAACCACATTAGTGCCAAATGATGGTGAAGCTTTATTTTCTTATTAAGCTTAGGTAAAATAATACAGTATAAAAATAAACATAATTTTTTGAAACCAGACTTTATTCATTAAAACCCACCATTTTGATGATTTCAAACCTGGGGTACTTGTATCTCATGAGTTTCTGGAAAGGAATAATGAAAGTTATACACAAAAATATTTTTAAGAAAACCATCATGAATTATGCATTCATTAATGAAAAATATCACTAACGTATTTTTCTTTAGCTTAATTAATATTGTTATGATTATTTCATGCTGATCCTTTGGTAAGATTGGAGAAATTGGTCACTATTTCATTAAAATATGCTTAGTGGAATTACATATTTTTAAATATGAAATCCATAGTAGAAAGTTAAGTAATGATAAAGAACTTTATTGATAAAATAATTTAATAAGTCAAGTGAAAACCAGATATTAGGCCTAAAAGCACGATCACATTCAAGGCAACCATTGATTATGCAAAGGTTTGCTCTTCTCTTTATCAGTAGTAGTCTTCAGACTTTCTCTTAGAATGAGGCTTATGAGTTTAAGTCTACTGTAAGTATTTATTTTGACCCCTGCCTTTGTATCATGGTCTACTTATTCTTTCAAAACCCCTCCTGAATCATATTTTCAAGGCTAGTTTGTTTTAACTATGTATCATGTGATCATATGATGCGTTTAACAACTCAAACATGGAAAACACCCAACTTAACCTCTAGTCATAATTTCCATTTAGGATTGGGTAGGTCATTTACTTCTTTAGGGTCTGTTTCTATCATCTATACGGCAAATAGATAAATTAACTGTAAAACCATACACAGATCCAGTAAACTGCAATTATTTTCTTACATCCAATTTTTCTTATGTATTTTATTCTCCTGAACAGAAAGAGAACTTTGGATCTCTTAGTGGGATAGTGAGTGTATTTGATAATATGGAGTATAATATGGGCCAATTAGAAGTAATTGTAGGGCCTTCCTCACAACCCATATAACACATGTGCATTGTAGTAGTAGATAATGAATGTATTACATAAATCAAATAAATGAAAGGGGTCAAATGGCATGATTTCTGGCCAGGTAGATGAAAAAGTTGGTCCAACAGTATGTCAATATGGGAGACAATTTTGGAGTCTCCCCAAATTGCACTATCCAAGAGGCATTTATAGGTCTGATCTGGCTCTGGGTACAGTGCCTTCAAAACCATTAATTATGACTAGGTGATCTCATAATAGAATAAACACATTTACTTTCTTACCTGACAGTGTAAACTTCAGTCAGAATAAGAGTGAACAAAAGGTACAAAACAATATGTGTTTTCCTCTAGTTAAACTTTCAGATAGTATAACATAGAAATAAATCAAAGCAAGAAAATAGCTGTTGATCCATAAGGCAGATTTTTAAAAGTTAAATGGTCAGAAATTTGCCCATTTTAACTGCCTAATTAATTTTATCCTCTTGATTTTCTCAAATATTTATAGGTAATTTCCATTGTTAATATATTAATTTTAAAATTTTCCCACTTCCATACTTTTTATAATCTATGTATAAGTTAGGCATAATTGTTTTATTCATTCTCCTCACTCCACATGCTTTAATGTTTATAGCACATTGTTCTTGAGGGTTGAATCATGGTGCATTTCACTGTGAGCCCTTTCTGTATCTGCCATGGCCTTTTCACATTGATTTCAGAACTAAATAACAGTATATTTGAAATGTCATTTGGGAATGAAGCACCATTTTTTTTTTTATGATCAAGGGCAATGAGAATAAACACTATACTCATACCCTTGTGTGAGATAAAGGACGCTTTACTTTCTGCTTTTCTTTTACCTACCTAATTTTCAGCATTCTTCTGTAAGATACTGTCCTCTAGAAATTGTTGATTTTTGCTGTTTTCATTTAGATTGAATTAATGACACTGTCTCTTCCAGTCTCCCAAAGACGTTCATATTCTTGTTAATAACATATTCATAATACCACAAAGCAAATGCCCTGCAGCTCTTTTGTGTGTGTGTGTGTGTGTGTGGGAAAGAGACTAATATACCTTGGAAAGGATTCATTTTCTTGGTTTAGCATTTCACTCTGTCTAGGTACCAATGTCTGACTGTATTTTTTACATTTCTAGCCATCAGTAAAATTCTGTACCTCCCAAGTATCTCCAAATCCACACACCTTTCACTTCTGGAGGGTCCTATTTACTCTTCCTTCTTTATAGTGATTAGGGAAAGTGATAACAGAGATTATCTCTATGCAGTCTCAGCCAATCAAGATGTATGCTGTAGCAGCTTCCTAGCTTTCCAGTAATGAGCAACATAATCTAAAAAAATCTAAAGAAGACATTGTCCTATAGACAACATCCTACATAATGTAGTAGAATGTACTGGCTTAAAAAACAGGCTTGAAATCTAGGGCCAATTAACATTAACAATGTTAATTAAATGACATTGATCTATTTGTTGTTGTTCAATCATTCAGTTGTGCCTGACTCTTTGCAGCCCTGTGGACTGCAGCCTGCCAGACTTCCCTGTCCTTCACTGTCTCTGGGGGTTTGCTCAGACTCATATTCATTGAGTTGATGAGGCCATCTAACCATCTCATCCTCTGTCACCTCCTTTTCCTCCTGACTTCAATCTTTCCTAGCATCAGGGTCTTTTCCAATGAGTCAGATCTTCGCCTCAGATGGCCAAAGTATTAGTCTAATTAACATTGGTGTAAATCCTGATTTCCCCTTTTACTGACAGTGTAATTTTCTGACATCTCATAGCCCCACTTTCTCCAATAATAAGTGATAGGGTAGTGGAAGGCGCTAAATGAGATAGTAGCACTGAATAATGTATAAATAAATAATGAGTACCAATAATTTTACTATATTAGTGATAGGACTATTTAGTACTATTATTTAAATAGTAATAATAAAATAATTATGACTATTATTAACTTTAGGTAGATTTGACCTGACACAAAGGCTTAATCATGAAAGTGTCAAAAATACTTAGTCTCACAAAGATAGCATTCTGAAATGACTGGTAAGAATGATATTCTCACCTTTAATACTTCCCAGTTAATTTCTAATTTTTGTGGGATACCAAGGGATGACACCCAGGAGCAGTAACATTTAAACATATCAAGGATCTTAAAAGAGGAGAAAGAAAAAGTCTATCCTTTGGTATCAAATCAATCCAATTTTTTGTACTCTCTATCAATCAAGGTGAGAAGTCATTATCTCCCTGTAGTCTCTAATCTATTTTTTAAATGTTTTTACATTTTGAAATGTAAAACAACCAGTTTTCCAGTTGAATGCGTTATTCTGCAGGTATATACTTCCTTTTTAACTGCTTCAAAATATTCAAATCAGCAGAGAAAACGAACTGAAAAATGTCCAATTGGTATGCTTACCGAACTTCAGCCCTTTCTTTTTAATCTCCGTATTAATAATTAATACTGATAAAATGTGTGACTATATTACCCTTTTTATTCTAATTTTGTCTTTTAAAACTGGATCACTCTGCTGAACCTTTATGACATTTGAGGAGGGAATGAGCTCTCATCAAATCTCAAAGTGACTTTGGAGGTCAGTTAGTGGGCTTGTTTCCTCCTGACTCTCAAAGCATTTGCTTATCTGAATTTCACCACACTTGTTAGATAATGAGTTCTGTGTTTAGTTCCTTATGAAGTTAAGCCATAACCCCATATTTCTTGTATTCGTCTTTGCTTATACATTGTATATATTTCTGTTTTTCCTGTGATTTTTTCCCCTTGAGTTCTGTACAAAATACTTGATGTTGCTGAAATGTGATGACACTTTAAGCATCCTCTGGGTGATTAAAGGTACTCTGGAACCTGACTCTTAAAGTGTAGCTAGCTCTCAAACTCAGAGATTAGTCCAGTTATTGAGACTGTTTCATTTCATATTCCTCTTTTAGGTTAAAGAAGTCACAACTGTTACCTCTATTGCAGGTTTTTTTTTTTTTTTGTAAGAAAAGCATTCTCTTCTTAAGTAAAGCAAAACAGAGCAATATCCTCCTTGTCTTTTGTTTAATGGATTAATTATATAGTGACAAAGCTGTGGTTATTCATTTTGATCCAACAAACATGTATAAAAAATAAAACACGGCCAAGACTTTCTGAGCAAGTAGAAGTGATTGAGAAAAAATCTCTGCTTTCCTGGCGGGCAACTTTAGGTTGGGGATACATAACCCCAACCTATTCACTATGATGTGAAAAGGAGAAAGCTCAAAGCTGAGAGTGGTACAAAGCACAGAGAATGGAGTAGAAAATTATTCAGATGAAACAATTATAAATGCACTTACTGAAATTTTTATATTTTATAAATAATATCTTGGACTGGAAGAAGGCCAAAAGTTATTTGCATTGTATCCTCTCTTTTTACTTACCTGTCTTCTAAATAATTTAAAAATAAATACTTTATTAGCCTGGAAGCTTCATGTCAAACTACAAGAAATTAAATTCTTAATAATTAGTTCCAAAACTCCAGAATTTATCATTGATAGAAATTATCAGCATATGATAAATCTGCTGCTGCTGCTAAGTCGCTTCAGTGGTGTTCGACTCTGTGCAACCCCATAGACTGCAGCCCACCAGGCTCCTCCGTCCATGGGATTTTCCAGGCAAGAGTGGGGTGCCATTGCCTTCTCTGATGGTAAATCTAGATCTCATCTACAGAACAAATTACTTTTAAGTCTCTTCTCTTTTCCCGCTCATAAATGTGGACAGTTACTAAAAATACGTGTGCTTTAAATAAGGCTTTTCAAGCTTAATAAGATCCTGTAAATAATCTTTTGAAATTCTTGTGATTTTTTTTCAGAAAACAAATTGTATTACTCAAATCAGATGATTAGATTAGGCTTATTTTTTTGAAAACCAGATTCATTCCTTGAGTTGTGGTTGCTATTGTTTGTGTAATTGCTATCTCAAGGTTCCAGTTAAGTTTTTGGATATTTGTCTTTATGTCACATTCAGTTTCTATCTGAAATATAAATAATAGGCTGCCTTGGTTTAAAATCTTTCTTCTGATTAAGTTTTACTTAATTTATGCAGATGTATATTTTTTGACATCAGTCTCATTATTTTGTATGCCTTCTGATCACTGATCCAGAAAGAATAAGTTCACTACAAAGTGAAAAAAAAAAGAAATACATGCACATTTAAATTTAAATCCTTTAAAACAGATAGCTGCTCAAATGTGATAATCACAACAGAAACTATGTTTTAATATAGTATATTTAAAACAAATCTGCAAGGAGTGCAAAAAAAATGTTTTGGTAATAAAAAAATAGAACAGTATTCCATGTTTGAAAATCATCTACTCATTCATTTTCTTTGAGAAATATATCTTCTATGACTTTATTTCTACTCTGAAATGCTCAGCATTTCCATTGATGAAGTCATTGGAGGACCCATATATAATCTGACTAGTGTGCTTCCTGAGAACCATAGTGCCCTATACTGAATTATGCACATTGTTTCTATTCAGTATGAAGTTGCATTTCACCAACCCAGCTTTTGCAGTAAAAGGTCATCACAGCCATAGCTGAAATTTTATACAATGAACAGGGAATTTAGAGTATTATGAGAATTCAAGTTCAATAATTATTTCTTGAACATTTATTCCACTCAAATTCCCATGAAGGATCCAAAGGTGAATAAGACATTCTCTTTGCCTTCTACATGTCAAATATTGTGATGGAGAATGCTATGTACAGAATTAGATTTTTAAAAGTAAAGTCAGAAGCTCTAGGTGAAAGGACTAAATGTTACCAAAATTAGAGGAAGATATGAATTTGGGATATGAAAAACTTTAGCCAAGCTTTAAAGGATGGGTAAGTAGGAATTTGATAAATGGAAATATGGAGTAAGGTTATAGGGAATAGTAAGTGACACAAAGGATATATCCTGAGATTGTGGGAAAACAGGGATGCTATTTCCCAAGTTGGGAAAAGTGGAAGGAATAGCACCTTTCCAGGAGGACAAGCTTGATTAAGACATGTTGGATTTAAGGTACCTTTGAAAAATTCAAATGATATCTAGCAGCCTATTGAAAATGTACACCAGAAACTTCAGAGTAGAAATCAGTAGCAGAAATACAACTTTAAGATTTATTGGCACCCTGATGATTATGAAACTTGGAGAATAGATGTGACCATCAAATAACTGACATCAGATAAGAGAGATCATACCCAACACAGAATCTGAAAAAATACTGAAATATAAGAGAATAATAGAGAAATAAGTTTCAGTAAAGGTGACTGAGGATATTTTAAAATAAAAGTAAAACCAAACAAAGCATGGCAAGCTAAGGAGAAATTTAGAATTAGGGCTGTACATCTAGAATCCTACACGTAGATGTTTAAAAACTTTGTTGAATTTTGTTATATGGACTTGGAGCCCAGTATTGCTGATACAGATTCGACAGAAGTGAGACAACTGAGAAAGCCAAAGACCAGGAGACGCCATGTAAGAGCATATTCGACAATTATTTCCCCCAGGTCAGCAAGTCCATTATAAAGTCTTTTTCAGAGACAGGGGCATGGTTGCATCCTTCTATATCAATCTTAATAAATTTCCAACCAACTTATAATTTATGCTGTTCGTAATTTTTGTTGCTATTTCTACAAAATTTTCCAAAAGTACAACAGAGTCTGAAATTTCTGTAATAATACCTTTTGCTATCTTTCCTTGAGATATAATAATTACTCTATTAAGTGAAATTTGGCCTCACATATAAATTCTAGCTTTATTTTATACTAGCTCACCATTTGTCCATCTCACTGGCTTGAACTTAAAATCATATCTAATTGCCTTTTTGGTGAGATCCAATAATTGATATCAAACATTTTTAGTCATCGTCAAACATTTTTATTTTGGGATTATAGAATTCCTGACACTGTAATAGTGCTATCAATTGTTAGTGGCCTTACACAAATAGATAAGCTTTGAAACAGACAATAATGAAATAGAATTTGCACAAGAAATAAATTCAAATTGTATAGTAAAGGATTGCTCTTTTCCAGTCACAGAAATCCCATGTCAAAGATGCTTACCACAGCTAGTACACAATGCAAGGGAAGAACTGCCTTCAAATGTATTACATGTGAAGACTTACTAACAATGATTTGCTAGGCAGATGTCACTTTTGATGTTGTTTTCTGTGTAAGAAAGGACAACTATCAATATCACATGAATGTATTCTCCCTTCTCTGTGTTCATCATTGCTTAGTAGGAATTATACATAGGGGCTACATTATAAAACTAGTCTTCCATCCCAAGATAATCTAAGTAATTGGTGCATAATAATTTCCCAATAAAAATTCAGCATCTATTTAATCATGCATACATTTATTTAGCTCATCAAAAACCTCTGGAACTGTGCATTTGGGGGCCTGGGATATGTGCTCCTCATTGTCCTGGAGCATTGAATAGAAGGTATGAAAGTGTAGTGTGTGTCAAGAGAAAACTACCTGTCTGGTGACTGAGTGGTCTCTACGTGGCACCTTGAAAATTTTTTCTAAATCCAAGTTTCAGTTTTATCAGTGTGCAGAACTGAACAGAGCCAAAGCAAATTCCAAACATTATTACAAGATCTGGTATATTACAAACTGGTGTATTAGTTTATTAAATTTTGAATAGGAAAATATCCCATTGAAGAAATTGAAAAGGTCCCACTTCATCTCCAAGACAATATTTTTATCTCTAAGGTGACCCAAGGAAAATCAGTGTATCTCTTAAAAGATTGCCTGGTGAGGATGGAATCAGAAAGGAACTTTTTCATCCAGATCCAATGAGGCGGATAAGGTGTGTTGTAACATGTCTGCGATTGACTGAAATCTTCTCCTAATAAAAAAATTGCTTTGGTGCTCTAGATTCAGGGGCTCTTTTAGAATACAAGATACTAACTATAATACCGTGTCTCTAACTTGTAGTTGTTTTTTGTTTCTCTTCTCTTTAGGGTTATTTCTTAGGGAAAAATCCTATTTAAAACATGCAAATGATTTTCTTAATATCAGCTATAGGCATGATTAAATGGCCAGATTTTTCTTCCCTCCTTGCTGCTGGTCCATTCTGTAAGATATCTTTGCATTATCTAAGCATTCAATTATTTATCCACCAATTTCATTGATGGACACTGGGCAGAGTTACCTGCTGTTCTCTTTAAGTAATACGTCTCAACAAACTGTGTCAGAAACATTTCACAGACTGATATGTAATTTTTGAAATCATTACTTATATAATCACAATTTCTCAGATAATTCTCGCCTAAAATAAAAACAATTTTCAATTCTATGAGTACTTGAGAAAATTGAATTTAGGGCTCAATCTTTATTCTTTCCTTGCACTTTGGTCCAGGCAATGTTAATCATGCAATATCTTTGAACAAGTGATTAGAAAGCAGCATGTTCACATAGAACCATGTGTTATCAGAGGTTTTTTTTTTTTCTTTTCCTCTTAAGCTTACTACCCTTTATTCAGTGTGATCAGTTGTACTCAGCCTTTAAGAATTCAATTTTAAGAGGCACTTCTAGTTTCCTGGACAACAATGGTTCATCTCTTTTGCCTAGAATAATGATCTAAAATCTAATTCTTGCCCATCTCAGCCCTAGTCTGTTTTTATCCTCTTTTGTGAAATCAAACCCATATGTTTTTCCTTCACAGCCCATGTCTGAGTATTATCTATGTCCCCAGAATCAAGTAGCTATTAAATTAGTTCTATCAATTGTCTATGGGTTTAGAGGTTCCCATGTGCATTTTTCTCAAGTAACCACATTTTATTTCAGGGCACAAAGTACAAGACTTCTGACTTGATTACTTAGCCTCTGGTCTTTATGTTTTAAGTTTTTGAAAATAGCAGGGAAAATGCATAACTCTTCTTTACCTTAATGAAAAGTTCTGAGCTCCTCTGACAGTCATTTCATTTCTGAAGGAGGATTAGAGGACTGTCCCACAGACTGACTCTGAGATTTTTAATATTTTCTTTATTTTATCCTTCTAATAACCGTACTCCTTTGTCACTCCCAAACACACCATCCTATGCACATTTTCTCCCTTCTAATACCTTACCTGTGACATTTTTGAGGATCAAGTAATTTGTTTTCTCTATCAAATGGCACCATTTGAGTCATTTCAGACTGTCAGGTTTCTGTATTCTTCAGGGGATGCTTTTTGGAAACTTCTGTTCTATAAATTTTCAATTTTAAAATGTCCTTTTTAACTTAATTCTGCTGTATTGTGGTATGCAGTACAACAGGTACATTTGCAAGGAATTGTTGCCAGAAGTCTAGGTCCTAGTTCAACCTAGTTCACATTTTTAAGAAGGAAATCGAGATCAATTTACATAATATCTCACTCCCTTATAAAATGGAAAAAAACAATTATAATAATTATGGCCCTATCTTAAAGAGTTATTGTGCAGATATACATAAATATATGTTTAGGCAGTTAGCATTTAATAAAATTCTATCAGATTACTGCTTCACTATGTTGATTTTTTAAAAAAATACCTTAAATTTATTTCTAGTCCTATAGTTCTTTTTTTTCCCAAATTAAATCAGATCCACAGTGTTTATATTTATTAAATACTTGATTGTTTTCTTGCTTACAAAAGTGTTCACTGGCCTCACCGGTATTTTGCCGTTAAGGCAAGTGGTTTCCTGGCCCCTCTTGAATTCCTTATTCATTTCCAAGGCTAGGAACACATGTTTCTCTATCCACTGCGAACAAATACCAGTGTTTATTACAAATATGCTTCTGTAAAAGTCATAGACAGAGAAAGCATATTAATAGTTTCACATTTATTTTCTGTGGCTACATGGCTTCTGTCTCTAAGAGACTTGCATATATTTTCCTGGATTTACTGTTAAGGAGAAGTAAATAACAGACACCAGTAACTCACAGAGAAGTCATCAAATAATTATTAAAGATCATTCAGTGCCCAGTAGCAAAGTGGTTCCTAAAAGACTGAGATTACAGTCAAGTCTCAAAATTTCATGGCAGTGAGAAAAGCCTTGTAAAAATGATTGCCAGTTACAGAATGTAGATAGACTCTGCCAATTAGGTAGCAATTCATAACACTCATTCACATATCTTTTTAAGCTAATTAAACCAAATATATTTATAAATGTAGAAATCAATTTTTATGGGTTTTTGGAGATAATTTTCAGATCACAGTATGAAACACCTCAGTTACAATACAACTCAAACATAAAGAGCTGAAGGGATTTTAAAGGGGCCAAGTCATCACAAAGTAAGTCTAATGTCAGAGACAAATGAATTATAGATGAATTCACTCTCTGTCACACTTACACACACAAAGAAAGAAGCACCAGAAAAGAGCAAATATAACATAAAGAGGACAATCTATCCATCAGAAAGAATGATGGAATCGTATCTTTATTAAGTATCTAAAAATAAATGATAATAAGGGTGAGGAAAAATTGAAATAATAAATGAATGCTTTTGCAGTATATTAATGATAACCTGAGGGTTCTCTATATTCATTTGTTTCATAGAATTATCCTGAGGAAGGTAATGTATGCATTTTATAAATTATGTAACTGAGATGTAAAATTACAGTTAATACCTGATAATACTAGGTGTTCAATATATAGTAACTGTTATCATTTATTATTCTTGCTTTGTTACTATTAGCCCCAAAGACTGTATTTGTATTACTACATTCAAAGCTCAGGAAAACCTTTTGTAGCCATTATAGTCATTTCTATTTTAAAACATATTTAAGAAGGAAAAATTTAGTTTTCATTTTATACATACATGATATAAGCATTACTGTATTATGCAGTTTTGACCAAATCACTGATCCTGTCTCATCTGAAGCAACCAATATTTCATGAACTACCTACTTTTCAGGGACCTTAAGGGGATTCCCCTTTGTATTTATATGCATTACAAAAAACTGTACTTTTGTAATTATGTAAACACAGTGCATAAAAGTAGTATTATATGCCATCTTCAAGAACTACTGTACATTGTGACTTGACATAAATGTTGATACTTAGGATCATAAGTGAAATAGTTGTGTTCATATCACAAAAATTAAGATGTTAATACATTTTTCCCTTCAAAATACTAAGGTAATAGATTCAATCTAATGAGTTACTTAAAGAAATACAGTCTGCCCAAAATAGGGTGAGAATTAATACCAGGTGCTTTACTCACTGAGTAAACTAGATGGTTATATTCTTTATGCCTATATTTTGTTGGTAGTTCATTCTACACACACACACACACACACACACACACCACACACACACACACACACTTGTCTTCATTGGATCCTTCTGCCTAGGTAGGGAAGGTAATTCACTGAGTAGAATAATGCATGTGTATAAGAAAGTACAACACTAAAAGCATGCTTCTGGAGTTGGTCCCTTGACTCCCAAAGATTGTGGGAACAGAGCAATTAACTTTTTAATTATGCACACCATTCAATAAAGCAAGCATTAAAAAGATACTTAAAGTTTATTTAATACTTTAATGTTGTCTCAGTAATGTTGGAATTTTCAAAATAAGCAAAAAGGAAGCTAAATTTGTGAACTCTTAGGGAAATATTCTTTCAAATAGTCTTCTTTGTAGGGTAAATATAGGACAAACACTTATATACCTATATCACTACTTTCAGAACTACTAGACTGTGTTAATGGAGAAGGCAATGGCAGCCCACTCCAGTACTCTTGCCTGGAAAATCCCATGGACGGAGGAGTCTGATAGGCTACAGTCCATGGGGTCTCAAAGAGTCGGACATGACTGAGCGACTTCACTTTCACTTTTCACTTTCATGCATTGGAGAAGGAAATGGCAACCCACTCCAGTATTCTTGCTTGGAGAATCCCAGGGACAGAGGAGCCTGGACTGAAGCAACTTAGCAGCAGCGGCAGCAGATTCTGTTAAATAATATATTTTTTATAGTACATAATTGAATTAGAGCTATTTCAGGACTGGGACACACATATTTTTAACTGCAACTTAAACCCCTGCCTCTCTAGGGATATTTATTTTGATTATGCCTATCAGTTGATCTAAATGATTGAATTTGCTCAAAGGTACTTAAGAATAAGAAGCTTCCTTAGATACAGTAGCAAATTAAAATAAATTGAAAAATAATTTCTAAACCACTGTCATAAATAAGTAAAAGGACATACATATCATCTGTACAAAAGAGTTTTAAATCCTTTATTCTCCAGTAGTATAGTTTATTAATTTTTTTTAGTAGTCAGGAGAACATAGATTGATAACTCAATTGGTGCTAGCATTTAAACTGTTGTAATTTGATTTTCATATTGAAAAAGGATATTGCTTTTTTATTTGATAATAGAATCACTTCATGTATTTAGGAATAGTAGAAAAGATAATGCATATTTCAGTGTGGGATTAAGTGAAAATAATCTGTTTTCACTGAGAAGCTGGCATGTTTAGTTTGCTAATAACTGACCTAGCCATAAAGTAACGGAAAGCTCCCATCTGCCCCTGCTGCTCATTTGTATCTATTGTATATATTTTAGTATCAGTGCTAAGGCCTTCATTTCCTTTCCTGGGATGAAGGTAGGGCATTTCTGAAGCGGTTAAGACAGTTCTCCTGCCTAAATAGGGAAGGAAAGAGCAGAAAATGTAATGTAGCTAAATGGAGAGATGCCTGCTTCTGACCTCTTTTCGTTTTAGCAGCTTGAGAAATGTTGGTGCATGTTATTGCTCAGACACACATTCTTTCTAAACAAAGGTTACTGCCATTGATTCCAAAGAGCAAAAGGATCCATTATAATATTTTTTGCACTTCATTTAGCTAGTGTCCTTATTGATTGGACTTTATGAACTATCTACTTGTATACCTGATATGCCTTCCTAAACAATTTTGAAGACAGATATTTTATTTGGTGGCACAACATGTGGAGAATTTGACTTAATTACTGTAATTTTTGGAAACTCATTCTGAAATTTATGAGCACATTTTAAGAAGACTCAGCATTGCTCACCAAGGAAACAGACGTGCACGCACACACACACACACGCATGACACACCATCCTTGATGGGTTGGCTTAAGAAGCCTAAAGCACTTCTTGGTAATAATTTGAATCATAAACTATGCCTCCAGAAAGACTCTATTTTGGAACTGCTCTATTCAAGTCAATAGTTTCATCATTTGCAAATTTAACAGCCTCCTACCATATAAGACTTTTATTATAAAAATAAGCAACACTCCTGTATTTAAGTTTATTAAATTGCAAATAGAAAACATGTAGAGCAAGTGCCTTTACAATTTGGAACATTTTCTCTCATTATTTAAATATGAGAATATGGAATTCAATATAACCCTTTAGGTAAAAACCAACAAAAGACTATAAGGTTAACTTAAGGCTATAGTTTTCTAATGCCTTCTACTGCTTCCCCCCTGCCCCATTACCATCTTCCCCCCACCAAAAATAAGATGTATACTTTGATTTTTATAATATACGCTTAGGGAATTGTGCTGATTAAGTTAAAAGAACTGTATTAAAGTATTTTAAAGTTAGAGTATTTTAGAGTTAGAGTATTTTATTTTATTATTATTATTTTTTTTTTGAGTTAGAGTATTTTAAAACATCGCTTTAAAGTAATTTCATTGGATCAGTCAAATATTTCATCATTTCAAAATATTCTTTATACCTTAAAGTCTAATTTTCCTTGCAAGGAATTTTGTTTTATAATATAAACATAAAAATCCTTTGGGAGCACTTAAGGCTGGCTCTGCTAGCACATAACAGGTCTCAACAAGAAGCTCCGCGCCCAGAGGCAGACACTGACAGAGTTGGCATTTGACGTTTCTGTTGAAAATATATGATAATCCGATGTAAATGTACCAGTTATTTACAATAACAATTTCAGTATTGTGGTATATTAGGCTTTTCAAGCTCTTTCTCTCTTCACTGGAACCCAGCCATAACTGTCCTTGGCTTCTGCAATGCTTGCTATAATAAAGTCCCTCTGATACTACTGGTAATAAACCTTCATAGAGGCAATGCAAGATAGACCCTACTGATAGCTGAATTCTCTTTAATGGTGAATTGTATTCTTGTGAGATTCCATTCCTTTAGAGTTAAGGGCTTTTGCTGGAATAGCATTTATTTATTTATATCACTGAACAGTCTCACTGCTATGACTAAGAAAATTGCTCCATAAAATACTTGGTAATGTAAATGTGAGAATGAAAGTTATATATCTGGAGATTTATTAAATTTATGGCTTGTAGGAACATGACTGTCTCTATAAAGGAATCTAATATACACATTGGGGAATATTCTAGTAATGCCTTGTAAAAAAGGGATGGTGTTATAATTTGAAGTCTCAAAAGAATGAACCACTATAAAGGTTTGCCTTCAGCATTTGTGATCATACATGGCCTGACTTTGCATATCTAAATTTGATATAGCAAAATTTAGAATTCATAGTATCTTATTGCTCTTACACAGAATATAACTTTCCATGTACCTATCTACTCTCGATGTATTTCCTTACCTGTTTCTTTTACTGACAAGAAATGGAAAGGTCTTTTAAGAGCAGGGAGTTTAATTGAGTTCCTGTTAGAGGAAAATCAGATCAGGGTTGATAAGCACATGCCTAGAGTTTGAGGCCAGTGTTTACCTCAGAATGAAGAATTCTCGTGTGCAGGCAAGAGGGACTCAGGATTATAACCAGTTCTCTGAATCTGCATTTAGCATATTAAAGTATGTTCAAACTCTTTCTTCATCTTCCAAGAATTAAACTTAGTAGTTTTGGTCCATATTTTAAAAAACAGATATTTCTTTTGTCTTGAACTTTCAGAAAACTTTTATCATCGTACTTTCTGAACTGCTTTTGACTGAAACTCTATTGAGAAATTCAGTGTATTTTGTCAGTAAAACTTTAACTTTAAAAATGGTGACTTCACTGTCTTCTTATAATGAACTTCTGTTAATTGACTGAATATTTTAAAGACTTGAGAAATTTAAGGACACAGTATAAAAATTTTAAAGATTTTATTTCTATAAATGGAAAAGTATGTGACATATTTTGTGCATTATGTACATCTAGAGAGGTTATACTAAGACAAAGATTTCAAAGATTTGGTTTCTTTTTACACAATACTCTTAAAATAAACTTAGCCAGGAAATGTATTACTTAATTGAAAGATAAAAGAGCATATATGTGGCAGGGAAGAGAAAGAACAGGTTCTTCTCATACATTATCAGATCCATATGCTGTTTATTAAATTTAATGCTGTGCAACTAATTCAGACAGCTGACTCAAATAAGATATCAGCAACTTTGTAGAAATGTGAAAACATGTGCACATGCACCATTCTAACACAGTTTTATCAGCTGTCAGATTTCTCAAGAAGATACCATATTTTATAGGCTTGAAATAAAACATTGTGAATTAATACATCCATAATGAAATAATATATATGCTTCGAGGGAACAGCATTGCCCAAAGTTGGCATTTAAGTTCATGTAATCTAAATGATAGTATTGAAAAAAGGTGTTCTCATGTATTCACTGAATTCCAGCTTAGAACATGCTGCCTACTTCTCAGGTTGTACACAGGTATGCTGAGAAGAAAATAATACACAAAAAAAGTTTTACTAAGCATCTGAGATGTTTTATAGTCAAAGAACAACTTGTTTTTTAAAAATAAATTAAAATACATTAACTGCACAGTGGGCAAAGTATTCCAAATGAAGGATAGGGTGAACAGACTGTTTTCCTTTCCTTGCATTTCACAGATCTATGAATAATCATTCCTTGAGGTTTAAAATTATAAATAACAGTGCAGAATGGAGTTATTTCAACTTTACAAAGGAAATCATCCATTTTATTTTCATTTTCATTTAGGTAAACTCAAAATGACTTAGCGTAGCTTCTGCTAAACTTATTCAAGATTGAAGCAGTCTTGATTAAGAAAAAAAAGTTTCTCAATTAATTGTGAGTAGGTAACACACGACTGAAGCGACTTAGCAGCAGCAGCAGCAGCAGCAACTACATTTATATGGCTAAATTCATACAGAATTGACAAGTGTTGTTTGAATTGACAAAGTTAGAATATAATAGTTGATACCAAGAGAGGGGAGGTAGTGAAAAAAAAGTGTAAAGAAAAGAGAAATTTCCATGAAGAAACTTTATGCAAATAGTGCTATAGGGAAGAATGGTTGAATAGGGATATTTTATCAGGGATAGTTATCACCATAAGTTGATTATGCTTACATCCTGCCTTCACATACATGCACATGAGACCTGAAAATGAAGGTAAAAATTTATCATGTATATTTAATTTCAGCCATTAGTACAGTCATTTGTAAGTCCTGGATGATGAGTGCTCCATGGAGTTAGACATCTATCTTTTTGGGCATAGAGCTTTACTATCCATATTTACAAAGTCAGAATGTGAAAAGTTATAAAGTGAAGAGCTTGATCTTATTTTTACAGTATATGTTTTTTACAGCAAAATTCTTCTTAAAATAATTTTTAGACTTATTTGTATGTGCATTGAGTGTAATAAAATGTTGTATTTACTTATTTATAAAATATCCTATTTACTTGCTTCCAGAGGATTGAGATCATGTTTTTATGTTCTTTTTACCTCAGGCTACTAAGGCAGTGCTTGATATAGACTAGATGCTCAGTAAATATTTGCTGAATTAATTAAAGAATAAATTAATATTCTCTGTGTCCAAGGTCCAACCATAATTGCCATTATTACCTTGGTTTAATGCTTTATTTTCTTTGCTTTCTCTTCTGATAAGTTAGGCTGGGTTTAACTGTGGTAGTGAAGAAATCAGACAAAATGATGGGTTGATGTAAAACATACTTTGTAAAAAAAAGAATAGTCTAGTCCTAAGCTCTTTGTGTGTATGCTTAGTCACTCAGTCGTGTCCGACTCTTTGAGGTCCCATGGACTGCAGCCCACCAAGTTCCTCTGTCCTTGGGGATTCTCCAGGCAAGAAAACTGGAGTGGGTGCCATGTCTTCTCCAGGGGATCTTCCCAACCCAGGGATCGAACCCAGGTCTCCCACATAGCAGGCGGATTCTTTACAAATTGAGCTACCAGGGAAGCCCAAAATCTTTATAGATTATTGCAAGCATTCTCATCTAAAATTCACTTTCTTCTTACCTGTCACTGGCCTATTACTACAGCCAGTGCCTGTACAATGAACCAGGATATTTATGATATTTATTGTGCTTTATAAAATTCTAAACCTGGACCTTGATGAAGACTTTATTTTATATTTTAAAGCTGTGCTTCTCTACTAAGTATATTTTTTTCTTCTGTGCCATAATTGTCAGAACTAAGGTGCATTGGAAGAAAATATTTTGTTGTTGGGAAATAGCTTTTAACATTCTATCAATGAAGTCTTGAAGATCAAAGATAGCATCTGGATGGTACAAACCAGCATGGGGAAAAGTCATAACATTATGTATGTACCACACTCTTAATAAAAGTGTTTTCTAGATAAGTTGAAATCAATTTGCAGATTTTATGAGTCTCGTAATTTTCAGTTCCAAGTTGAGAACATCACAGTTGTGAGTTCAGATTCTTAATACATTATTCATATGGCTTAAAGTATACTTTTATTTATATATTCACTCATTCATTCATTGTTAAGATTAATTGAAATCTAATTTCTTAGAAACATGGAAGATTCAGGTCAACTAAACCTCTGTAAGTGGCAAAGTGGTTGGTTAAATTTGTCTTAAGTTTTTTATCATCCATTTTATTTTTTACGTATACATTCTGTATTTATGATGACACTAGAGTAATTCATTTCTCTAAAACCCAAGTTTGTTCATTTGTTTGCAATTCTGGGAAAGAATAGGAGGGCACCAAGTGGAAATCGAGATTTTCTATGGGTTTGCTAAGGCCTGTATGAGAAGTGATTCTCATTGGAGTTTCCAAGGTACTGTGTTTCTGTCTTTTTTTAAGTTACTCATACCCACCTTTAACCTCCACAGCAGCTCTGCTTTTCTGCTTTCCTTTTCACTCTTGTTTATAACTTCCATTCTCCCTATATCTCCTAGTATTTTATGCTCTCAGCATGATAACCAATTCACTGTTCTTAAATATGCAACAAAACACATTATATTACTGAGTTCCATCTAACTGCCACAGGTGAAAATACTTTACGTTTTTCATCTCAATTCCCATGACATTCTTAACCTGTAGGTTCACGAGAGAGCAAAGAGAGGCTCACAGACCTTAGGTGATTTACTCAAAGCCATATAGCCAAAATAGCTGAGATGGAGTCTGAGGAAACTTTGTCAAAAAAAAAAAAAAAAAATCCATGTTCTTTCTATTACAACATGCTCTGTTTAGCCATGCCCTTCTTTTACTAGAATGGTCTTAACCTCTTTCACCAATGTTTCCATCCAGCCAGTCAAGTCTTTCTTTAAAGTTAACTTCAAGTATCACCTCTTCTGTGGAGCCCATCCTGACCCTATCCAGCTTTGCTCTTTTCCTATCACAGTCTATATTAGAACATATCATAATGTCACTCTTCTAGCTTATTTTTGGTTTTATAAAGTATGGTAATCATTTTTTATAAAAAATATTTTATTTTGAAAAGAAATGACTTTATTATGATTATTTTCAAATGCATTTACAATTAATTTTTAAATGTCAATTTTATGTTTGAAGATACTGACTACCAGTGATGTATCTCACATAAAAACAAAAGCACTTTTGGGTCATTTATAGTTTTTAAGAGGCTAGAGGAGTCCTGAAATCCAAATGTTTAAGTACTACTGATTAAAGCAGTGTCTAGCACAGACTGAACACTCTTTAAATATTTGATGAACGAACCTAAATAATCAAATTGATATGACAACTTTTAGTTGCAGAGACTAAAAATGTTGTATGTGAGAATTTAAGATTTCCATAGTTTTATAAATTTACTCAAACAATTCTATGTCAAGAAAAAGAGCAAAATCCTTATTAAAATATATTTTGTAGGGAAAACTATATTTAGAATATTAATTATATTGTGTGAATCATACATTAATTAAAATTCTAAGTGAACATTCTTGATATATTAGATACTAGGGTAGCTGATTTGTTAGTTTGTATGAAGGACACAGCGGGTTATGCTATTGTAGCTATAAACCAAGAACTTTTTAGCAGATTGGTAAAACATTAGGAATTTGAAAATAATAAAGTGGAATATTATAGATTTGCTAGAAGATTTATAAAATGTTTTCAGTGCAACAAAATCTTGAACTTTTAGTGAAATTGTCAGAAAAATAGATTATAGGTACAGATTTGTATGGCAATATTCTAATTGTCATCATGAAAATTTATTGTTAGGATGTAATGTGTAGTGATTAATTTATCTCATTAAATCAAAATAATGAACATTTTCAGTTAAAGAGAAAAAAAATTATGTTTTTATTGAATTAAGAAATTTTAAAAATATACCAGGGTACCAGCTTACTCCACCCTGCAGGAGCTAGCAGCAACAACCAAGCTGACGTCTTCAAGCTCCAGCCTTGCCTAGAAATACCATTGTTGTTAGTTGCTAAGTCATGTCTTACTCTTTTACAGCTCCATGGATTGTAGCCTGCTAGGCTACTCTGTCCATGGGATTCCCCAGAAAAGAATACTGGAGTGGGTTGCCATTTCCTTCTTCAGGGTATCTTCTGGACCAAGCGATCAAACCCATATCTCCTGCATTACTGACAGATTCTTTACCACTGAGCCTCGGGGAAGTCCAGACACACCCAGCATTAAGATGAATAAAATTTCCTTTTGTTAACTATCCAGCCACTCTTAGCAAGAAGGAGAATGAGAGAAAATTGAACTGTTCATTGTAATATGGCAGACTGTTCCTGTTCAGGGTGCAGTTCATGGGGTCTCAAAGAATCAGACAGGATGGAAGTGACTTAGCACACATGAATATGAGGCTTAGGGAAATTTTTAGGATCAGAACCAGAGCCAAAATATCAATTTTCTAACTCTTAGAGAAAATGTATTTTTAAGATAGACCTTACAAATAGGATAAGGATAACAATACTGTTACCAGGAATGTGTTATGCCATATGGTAATGGCCTTTTCTCATATATCCTTGTACCAGACAAGTGATGTTTTGATGAAGGTTTAAGGTCATCAAGCAGAGAATAGCAGTCTCATTGCCTAATTAAGCTCTCACTTTATATGTTGTTTGATGTGTCTCTTCTACATATCAAGATGCGTTGGTTCCCAGCCATATTATATGGTCCCACCATATCATCTGTCTGATTTGACTGACTTCTGACTTGCCAACACTAAATAACCTTCTCACCACGTTGCATTAGGCTGTGTCAGTTTCCTTTTCCACAAACTGTTTCTTTCTTTTATCCTTTTTCCATATCTGACACAGTCTTGAAGAAGTAGCTCTGTGTCTGGTTTCTCAAAGTTCATCCCTTTGTTTCTTTGCTTTCAGCTTCCAAACACTAAGAAATTTGACTTTATTTTTGTTCCCCATGTAATTATTATATTTTTGGGGGAATGTGAAGCAAGTCTTGTGCCTTTTTCCTGTGCCCTACAGCTTGACGTTTTGTTCTCTGTGCCAATATGTTAGTATCCGTATTTCTACTTTTATCATACATTTTTCTAAGAATAGAACCACAGAGGGCTGAACCATAACATTCTCTATGATATTCTCATTTTATCTACATGACTGAATTCCTGTCCTTTTGGTAAATCAATCTCTTTACAAATTCTTGATTGCCAATTCTCAGTAAAATCAGAAATCATTTTTCTATCTACTTTTTATTTTCATGCATCATATTGTACATTTTCCCTTTTCTAGCCAGGTAAAAATCTAGCTCATAAGATTGCCTATAAGCATATTCCTAACAAATACCCTGTTAGTACCAGGGGTGATTTTATTATCCTGGCTCCTACCTCTTAAATAGGAAAAAAATAGCTTTCATTTTTATTTTCCTTAATCCATGAAGCTCTCTTCTCCACTCTATGAATTTATAACTCAAAAATTTCTGTTTAATCTTTTTTATTACCATTCTAAGTTGTTTTAGATATTTATAAACTCAGATATTTATAAAATCATTTTGTATTACCTGTTACATCTTGATAAGTTCTACTGTGAGCATTCATCTGTGTTTTTTGTGTGTATATTTATTTTCAAAAGTTTCTCATAAGTACACCTTTGGTTATTTTTGTATCTTGAGCAAAATCCTTATTAAAATATATTTTGTAGGGAAAACTATATTTAGAATATTAATTATATTGTGTGAATCATACATTAATTAAAATTCTAAGTGAACATTCTTGATATATTAGATACTAGGGTAGCTGATTTGTTAGTTTGTATGAAGGACACAGCGGGTTATGCTATTGTAGCTATAAACCAAGAACTTTTTAGCAGATTGGTAAAACATTAGGAATTTGAAAATAATAAAGTGGAATATTATAGATTTGCTAGAAGATTTATAAAATGTTTTCAGTGCAACAAAATCTTGAACTTTTAGTGAAATTGTCAGAAAAATAGATTATAGGTACAGATTTGTATGGCAATATTCTAATTGTCATCATGAAAATTTATTGTTAGGATGTAATGTGTAGTGATTAATTTATCTCATTAAATCAAAATAATGAACATTTTCAGTTAAAGAGAAAAAAAATTATGTTTTTATTGAATTAAGAGATTTTAAAAATATACCAGGGTACCAGCTTACTCCACCCTGCAGGAGCTAGCAGCAACAACCAAGCTGACGTCTTCAAGCTCCAGCCTTGCCTAGAAATACCATTGTTGTTAGTTGCTAAGTCATGTCTTACTCTTTTACAGCTCCATGGATTGTAGCCTGCTAGGCTACTCTGTCCATGGGATTCCCCAGAAAAGAATACTGGAGTGGGTTGCCATTTCCTTCTTCAGGGTATCTTCTGGACCAAGCGATCAAACCCATATCTCCTGCATTACTGACAGATTCTTTACCACTGAGCCTCGGGGAAGTCCAGACACACCCAGCATTAAGATGAATAAAATTTCCTTTTGTTAACTATCCAGCCACTCTTAGCAAGAAGGAGAATGAGAGAAAATTGAACTGTTCATTGTAATATGGCAGACTGTTCCTGTTCAGGCTGC
Source organism: Oreotragus oreotragus (assembly GCA_006410675.1). NCBI lineage: Eukaryota > Metazoa > Chordata > Mammalia > Artiodactyla > Bovidae > Oreotragus > Oreotragus oreotragus. Next base: position 312,957 of record SJYX01016888.1, read on the forward strand.
AGTTCATGGGGTCTCAAAGAATCAGACAGGATGGAAGTGACTTAGCACACATGAATATGAGACTTAGGGAAATTTTTAGGATCAGAACCAGAGCCAAAATATCAATTTTCTAACTCTTAGAGAAAATGTATTTTTAAGATAGACCTTACAAATAGGATAAGGATAACAATACTGTTACCAGGAATGTGTTATGCCATATGGTAATGGCCTTTTCTCATATATCCTTGTACCAGACAAGTGATGTTTTGATGAAGGTTTAAGGTCATCAAGCAGAGAATAGCAGTCTCATTGCCTAATTAAGCTCTCACTTTATATGTTGTTTGATGTGTCTCTTCTACATATCAAGATGCGTTGGTTCCCAGCCATATTATATGGTCCCACCATATCATCTGTCTGATTTGACTGACTTCTGACTTGCCAACACTAAATAACCTTCTCACCACGTTGCATTAGGCTGTGTCAGTTTCCTTTTCCACAAACTGTTTCTTTCTTTTATCCTTTTTCCATATCTGACACAGTCTTGAAGAAGTAGCTCTGTGTCTGGTTTCTCAAAGTTCATCCCTTTGTTTCTTTGCTTTCAGCTTCCAAACACTAAGAAATTTGACTTTATTTTTGTTCCCCATGTAATTATTATATTTTTGGGGGAATGTGAAGCAAGTCTTGTGCCTTTTTCCTGTGCCCTACAGCTTGACGTTTTGTTCTCTGTGCCAATATGTTAGTATCCGTATTTCTACTTTTATCATACATTTTTCTAAGAATAGAACCACAGAGGGCTGAACCATAACATTCTCTATGATATTCTCATTTTATCTACATGACTGAATTCCTGTCCTTTTGGTAAATCAATCTCTTTACAAATTCTTGATTGCCAATTCTCAGTAAAATCAGAAATCATTTTTCTATCTACTTTTTATTTTCATGCATCATATTGTACATTTTCCCTTTTCTAGCCAGGTAAAAATCTAGCTCATAAGATTGCCTATAAGCATATTCCTAACAAATACCCTGTTAGTACCAGGGGTGATTTTATTATCCTGGCTCCTACCTCTTAAATAGGAAAAAAATAGCTTTCATTTTTATTTTCCTTAATCCATGAAGCTCTCTTCTCCACTCTATGAATTTATAACTCAAAAATTTCTGTTTAATCTTTTTTATTACCATTCTAAGTTGTTTTAGATATTTATAAACTCAGATATTTATAAAATCATTTTGTATTACCTGTTACATCTTGATAAGTTCTACTGTGAGCATTCATCTGTGTTTTTTGTGTGTATATTTATTTTCAAAAGTTTCTCATAAGTACACCTTTGGTTATTTTTGTATCTTTCACAGTGTGGTGCAAATTTCCAAATATATTACCTCATGATAATCTACCCTTCCTAAGATTAAAGGAAGAATTTACTGTATATAAAATCCTTATGGTATTAGGGATTCATGTACAAAAACTGCTGTGTTTCATGTTAGAAAAAGCTTTTTGTCATAAATTAAGAACATGTGGGCCCCTTTTATTTTCTGGCTTGGAAGATTCACACACTTGATTCTTCCAAAGATAAAATGCTGATCCCTAAATAATCAATCAGGAACATTTAAATGTAGGAATAATTAATTATAACTTTGTTACTTTGATATTTCTAGAATATGTGGCTTTTAATTTTGGAGGGAGCTTACATTTTAAAATATGTGTGATGGCAATTAATATTTTTAAAATTAAATACAAAATTAAAAAGAAAAAAGCAAAACTATAAAAATTATGTTCAATCATATCAAATAAAATTTAAGTTTGCTACTGTGAGTTTATTTATTTTAATTCAACAGGCTTAGATAGTGCGTGTTCCTTCAGAATTCTTTGATGCTAATCTATCTGATAACCAATTAGTTTCCAAATTTCTCAATTCAAGAGCTGACTAATGCTATTACCTAAGTATTAGATGGATATGTTATCTTAAACAGAGATGATGCCTAATAGTAAGCAGTGTGTCAAAGAATAAAAAAGTTGAGAAACTGGAAAGTTTTCAGATATCCTGTTTAAATAGGATTAAGGCAAGACCAAAAGGATTATCATGCTCCAAACCTCAAAGATCTTTGTGACAGCTGCTTTCCTAAACATTTAGATTAATGGTCAGAATCACAGTCAGAACATGTCCCAACCCTTCTGTAGGTATTACACTAAGAAATGTATATGTGGGAAGGGTCAAAACCAGTTTTTTTTCATCCCAAAATTAACTCTCTCCTATCTTTTAAGTTACAATGCTTAAGGCTTAAAAAAAAAAAAAACAAACAGTTTGGGTTCACAAAAACACTGAGAGGATGATACAGAAATTTCCCATATACTCCCTGCCTCTACACATGCATAAACATCTCCATTACGAAAAGCCCCGAGTGGATGACCTCTTCTTTTCTTAAAAAATATACATATTTTAATAAGCTTATCTCCAGGGTGTATAAAAGCTTCCTTAAATCATATAAAATGTCATTTTTCATATGAAGTTTGTATTTCAATATAAACATACAAAGAGAAAGATTTATCTGAAAACAAATATCAAGAGCAAAATATGTAGCAGTATGTCTTTTTCAGGTGGTATTGCCTTTTATATTGATTCACTAAACCAGTTGATCACTACTAAAATTCAAAGAGTTCAGTATTATCATCAATGTTTTATGAAATTTTTTCATTGTACTTACTTTAAAAAATTACATATAGTTCAGATTAAACCATGTCTACAAAAATATAATTAAAACATGAACTTTTTTACAACTTTTATTAGTTTGGTCTCGTGAAGTGTATAGAAGTGAAAGTGAAGTCACTCAGTCATGTCTGACTCTTTGTGACCCCGTGGACTGTAGCCTACCAAGCTCCTCTGTCCATGGGATTCTCCAGGCAAGAATACTGGAGTGGGTTGCCATTTCCTTCTCCAGGGAATATCTTCCCGACCCAGGGATCGAACCTGCGTTTCCCTGCATTGGAGGCAGACGCTTTAACCTCTGAGCCACCAGGGAAGCCCGAAGTATATAGGGATTCTTCTAAATTTAATTCTTTTTTGTTAAAATAAAAAGTTGAAGTTGTTTTGATATCAAAACTACACACCCTGAGGAGAATGTAATAAAGAAGATGTGAACATTTAGATGTATGGCAATTAGATGGAGGCAGAACAAGTAAATGGTAATAATCCTACTGTGTGTTGGGCAAAAATATACATACCCATTTGGTATTATTAATCCTGCAGTTTTTTTCATAAATCTGTTCTAAAAAAGAAAAACAAAACACTGTACCCACATATCAAAGTCCTGCCTAGTCCTGCCATAAGTTACACTGTATAGTCAAAAGTAAGAATAAGATGGTAGTCTGTATTTCCCTGGTAGCTCAGATGATAAAGCGTCTGTCTGCAATGCGGGAGACCTAAGTTTGATCCCTGGGTCAGGAAGGTCCCCTGGAGAAGGAAATGGAAAAGGAAATGGATCCACTCCAGTACTATTACTGAGCAACTTCACCTTCACTTTCACTTTCATTACATGTAGCAGCCCCCATGTCCCAGACTTAGAAGAGGATAGTTGATAGTTGGAGAGTGATGAGATTAACGCCACTCAAAATACCTAATTTGTTTAAATTATCTTTAAAATTTATCTAGATTTTTTAAAAAAGAAAGAAAACAAGTTCAAGGTTTTCGGAAATTGTTTCATTGGCAAGTCTATGGATGGACACCGTGGTGTAGGGGCTGCTGATTTTCCCTTTACATATTTCCCCATCTCCCTTCCCCAGGTGTTGCTGCCATCACTACCTTTCCCTTCCTCCCCTTTCCTCATGGCAAGACGCATGGAAGAAGAGTGCTGTTAAGGCCTCTCCATTAATCAACAGGTATGGTGGTCCTTACGAAGCAGTACAATGCCCCTCTTCTGCATTCTCCATCAATAGTCTATCTCTTTTATATAGAGAAAACTCATGCATCCACTAAATAGAGCCTACTGATACAGGGGAATTACACAACTTGAGTAAATCTTTACCTATTTCAGCATGCTATTTCAGAATTCCCTGCACAGTTGTAGATGATTTTTAAATGCAAAGGATTACATAAGAATAACCTGTATCATTTTCAGAGAAAGGGGCTATGCAGTTTCCTCAACTGATTGTATAGAAAAAAAAATGGACCTTGTGTGTGTGTGTGTATATATATATATATATATATATATGTATATGCCACTTTCAATGTTTTACAAAGGCTTTTTATATGACATATCTTTGCAAAGGAGAATATTTTGTGAGCTTTAACTCAAAATTCAATTATTTTAGCATTTGAACTTTCCAAAAGCATCACACAAAACTGTATGTACTTTAATTATAATGCTTATTCATCTGGTTATAGAAAATTAGGTATGAGCCATTTCAATTAAATCTAAATACTCCACAAATCAAGGTCATCCAGATGTGGGAGCTGAGTGTAGGCTAATGGCTTTTTTGCAAAGCTTTCTTTTGTCAGCTCAGCTGGTGGCATTTGAGGAAGGTGGGGGAGGGCCTTGGTCAAGTTTACCTCTTTCAGGTTGATAATTTTGAAAGGAGCTAAGCCCTCAGGGCTCAAACTCCAGCAGAGTCTTAACCTATAAAAACACAAACTGTAAGTCATTATGGGAAACGCCCACCTTCTTGATTTCCTTTTTCACCAGGAGAACTGGTCCTCCTTGCTCCTGCAGGGGCTTGTTTTGAGGGCGTGTTGGGCTTTGCACTACACCTTTGTGACTCTATTAGGATCTTTGAGGCAGGGAACTAGATTACTGCCTTTGGGCTGGAAGATTTTTAGTAAATGTCTTTAAAGAAAACAGTGAGTGTGTCTATAGGTGTGCCTGTGTGTGGCAACACTATGGTATTCCTTAGAATAGTAGCCAAAGTAAGACTTGTTTGTGTATATAAATGAAGCAGATTCTTTACAGGAATTTTCACTGATGTGACCATAAATCTTAATTCACAAATGCAGAGTCTCTTATCCCTAAAAGCTCTGAAATCATTCGTTGGCCTTCGTGATCTCATTTCTACCTACATTTCTAGTCCTTACTTTATGCACTTACCCTGGATGTACTCTGTTCTGACCTACCCCATCTTTCCCAATGGCTATAATCTTCCTTGCCCACAGAACTTTGCATTGTTGGGTCCTTCCATCTGGAGACCCATTTCCCCAGGTCTGCTTGGAAAATTCACACCAAAAGCAGTAACAGGAAATGTGCAGAGAGTTTTCTGTGTGTCCAGCACAGTGTAAGTAAGCTTAAGAATCCTTATTTTCTTAATTCATTCCACACAAAGGAACACAGTTAAAAATTGTCAATATTCATATTTAACCTATAAACAGTGAGGCTTGGAGAAACCTAAAGTGGTCAAGATTACTCAGAATTGACTAAAGTGCACTGTGTCTTTTGCAGTCTCCTGTTTCCTCCCCAGCGAAGCTGGAATTCTCATTCATGTTCAACTCTTAAGTTTCTATGATTCCATCTTATCCTTTATGAATTCTTCTATGTCCACAGTGTTTGCTACTCACTAAATGTTGAACAAATGAATGAATTTTTAGAACACAGTCATTCTTTTCACTCTTGTAGGGACCCTTCTCATCCACACTTACCTCTACCCTTTTTATTTCCCTTCATTTGTAGCTCTTGATTGTTATTAGCTTCACAGATGACTTAATATATTTTATTTAAAAAAAAAAGTCATTTATTTTTCTCCCTAAATTTAGGACCTGCAATTAAAAACCAAGTAAGTATAATTGAAAACATAGAAAAAAATCATTTAAATTTTATAAAATTTATCAAATCTAGTAGTAGTAAGAAAAGAATCATAGATATATCTCACATGGAAAGGAGACAATTCAACCAAAATATTTTGAAGTTTTGAAGAAAGGTTGTCAGAGAAGTTTTTTATTGTTGTTGTTTTACAGATGAATAAAAGAAATATGCACCATAGAGCTAGAGTCTTCACAGGTTACATACAAGAAAAGAAATAAATGGGGGAGTAAAATTAGATGAGAAAAAGAAGGTAAACTGAAAAAGAAAAGAAAAAATCTTTGAGAATATAGAATCAAAAAGATATGGGGAAAGTGAATACATTGAAAAGCAATAAAAAATTGAAGGAAACAGATCACTGAAAACCACAGACACTGAGAGGATTTTAAAAAAATATGAAAGAAAACTTACAGGGAAAAAAAAAATCAGTGCAAGTAGAGAGAAAAAGACTTTATTTATGAGTTCATGTTTCCTTTATTCTTAGAAAAGCCTTTGAGGTAAAATGGCTGAAAAGAGAAAGGGGAGTTAAGACACATTGCTTTGTGTACACTGTATTTTTCTAGGATTCTTTCTGTGGGAACAGTGCTTTTGATAGCAAGATATGGGCTTAAGCATTAACTTGGAGCTATGTACTTAGAACTAAGAAGGTTGTGCCTAGAGGGCACAATTGAGGCAGAGATTAATGGAAAATTAGGGTACAAGTCAAAATAATCTCTTTCCTAGACTTTCAACCAATAAGATCTTAGAATTAACCAATTCATTAGCTCTGTGAATATAAGGATCAGTTTATTTCTATTTTTATATGGAGTGTCTAGAGCATGGAATGAATGTTTGCTGAATTAATCATGGAATTTTAAGAGTTGGTAAAGAGATTATCATCCACCAATCTGGTTTTAGATTATTCATGCATCCCTCAACGCCATCATAAGAATCACTAATCTCTGCTTGAATGATTCTGGTGACAAAAAATCTGGAGGTGGCTCACTCTATTTGGGGACATCTTTGACTTAACTTTTCAGCTTTTTCTTATATTGAGCCAAAATTTGCCTTCCCAGAACTTAAATCCATTTATCCTGAATTTTTCCTTTGGGAAAACACAGAATTTAAGTACTATTCCTTCTCCAAATGTACTCTGAAAGTACTTCCAGCAACTGAAATTCAGGTAGACACTCCATCATAATGGCTAGCTATATAATGTCTCTATTTCTCTTTTTTCTAGTTTATAGCCCCAGTCTTTCAAATTGTTCTGTTAGTTGGTTGCAAATCGTTTTAGCATTCTGGTTATTTTCATTTAGTGCAAAATACTTTGTTAAAAAAAAGATGGAATTCAGGATGGGCTCCTTCAGTTTACATGTCTATATTTGTGCAGTATGAAGAACCCCAAAAATCTGTTTAAATAATTTCAGGAAACAAAAGGAGTTACAGTTTAAAACTGAATATATTAATACCATTTATCTGAATTATGTAGAATAAGTGTATGATTTGGCTAGTATATAGTATAATATATAGATAAAATTAATAAAAGCATACATAAAAATGAATGAAAAAATATAGGAAAAATGAAATAAAAAATAATATTTGATGAAAGTAAAAGAATTTAAGTGTCTCAGTGATAAAGAACCTACCTGCCAATTCAGGAGATGTGTGTTCAGTCTCTGAGCTGTGAAGATCCCTTGGAGAGGGCATGGCAGCATTCTTGTCTGGAGAATCCCATGAACAGAGGAACCTGGCAAAGTACAGTCCCTGAGGTCTCAAAGAGTCTGCAGGAGTCTCTACTTTTTATTTCTTAATTGATTAAATATTTTGATTTGAGTTGGTGCATGAGATGAGTTTTCCCTTAAGATGCTCATTCATCATTCTAACATTTTTGACACTAAAAAATACATAGCTTTAGATGGGTAATACCAGTGGAAATAAAAAGACAAACAGAAAAGCAGAAGAAAGCAAAAACTATTTTCTCAATGCAAATTATTGACTTTAATGACTAACTGTGTGCTCACACATAGACGTCAAACTAGAACAAAAGAAGTTTGAAAGATGTGTAAAAGTTGCCCTGTCAGCTATGGAGTTGCCACAGTAAAAGCTAATGTAAATTCTCCGTGCATGTGAACTCTTTTTTAATACCAAATTGCTGTCAGTGTCCTTTGTTGAGTCCTATTTATGAGTAGATTACAGCACTATCTCAGAAGCACTGCACATCTGCCTTTCTATGAGTGTCTACACAGAATATATGGCCTTTCCTAGAACTGCGAGATTTAATTAATTTGTTGGCAGAGAATACTTTTTATGCTACATGACTTTTCCCTGACCCTACCCAAGATTTCAATTTTCAATGTGCTTCATATATTATAAACTTATATATTCTTAATGAATGTCTTCCATACAGTAATTATAGTGCTTGACTTTTTATTTTCAAAAGCTCTAGTGCCTACAAAAATTCTTACTCAGTGTTGCTTTGTACGACCAAAGGAAGTTCTCAGAATAAGTTCTGCTTTTCATAGATTCAATTCCCGAAATAATGCCCTTTTGGTATTTGGTTATACATGAGTCTTAGGGAAAATTCTTAAAACAACTTTTGTTTTAAGGTTGCTCTCTCTGTCACTGCTATTGAACATGTATGCTATGTGCATATATGTAATTTAATATTTTAAAATTTCTTTTAATATTTTAGAAAGAGAGTAGTGAAACATAGGAAATACATGTTAATCATTTAAACTTTCAAGACCTCACTTATTTCACCAAAACAAGGAATTTAGCTAACTGATCTTTAAAGTATCTTTCAAATTTTTACAGAATATGGAAGATTAGGAATTTTAGAAATTGGGATTTTGGTATTGGTTTGCCAGTTAACAATATTTAACCTTCCAGGGAGCACAGGTTTCCTCCTCTGTAACATATGAAAACCACTGTAGTTGAGGGATGTAATCTTTAGTGTTACCATGTGTTGACCTATTTTTCTTTCTGGAGCTTTCTCTTGAGAAGGATTCTGAGAGTTTGCATTGACTCTGTGGCATGGTTGCTATGATCATGTGATCAATTAAAATTCATGTTACAGGCTTCTTAATTTCTAAGAAGGCTTCTAATTTAAAAAAAGTTTGATGATTGTTATCATTTACTTTTTTATACTTTTTCCTTTTTGCATGCATATACAGGTACTTTTTGTGTTTTTAAAAATATGTGAATCCAAGGAAATGTTTGATGTGCTGAGGAAGACAGGTTGAGGAGAGGACAGTCATTTAAAAGATATCTGAAGCACTTTAATGCAGAAGAGAGACAAAGGATAACTTATTCTTGGTGATTTCTGAAGGCAAGAACAAATGCTAGTAGGTAAAAATGGTAGAAAATTGCTTCCTTCTAAGAAGAAAATGTATTTTATTGTCTTAAGAAATGTTCAACAAACTCTGTTCCATAGAATAGTCAGTATTTTGAAACCTTTATCATTGAATGTATTAGAGCTAAGGTTCCATGATAATTTCCCAAAATCATTATTAAAGGACTTCATTCATAAGATTACAAATTAGACAACACAAATTCCAACACTCATGCTCTATGATTCTATGATAATCATGAGATATAATAATGATAATTCTATGCTAGAATCTGATAACATAATTCTCAAAGATTTCATTGGATTAAGAATTTTTAACATAAGTCATCTAATTTTTAACCTGTGCTACAGTGTTCTAGTGACACTTTTTTATCTTGTTAAAGCTACCTTTTTGAAGACAAAGTTACTAATTTTCATTTTGGAAGCATCACTTCTTTTGCTTCTGGAGACATAAGTCTGTCCTCATTTTGAATGCTGTTTATTATAGTGAAACTTACTATAACAGAGTTGTAATAACTTGCAAAAGTAATTTAATGTTTGATGGTCTTCAACTTATTAAGGTGTGGAATATAAAGCATTCACATAGAATCATAAGTTATTTTCTCTGGAAAAAATTATTTTATCTGAAAATTCCTCATTTTGAAACCTAGTTAATGAAAAAAAAGTAATTTTTCAAAGTCATTAAGTTAGTGAGAGAACAGTGATCCATATTTTTTGAATCCCAGTTGGGGGTTACCAAATTTATTGAAGTATCTTGCTTAAAAGTAGAGATCTGGGTAAGTTGAAGTTGATGCTTTCTTTTATGTCCTTGGATGCACTGTTTATCTGGAATCAGCAGGATGAAATAGGAAAGCAAACAATTTTATTCATAAGAAACAGAAAAACACTTGGTAATGTAGCCTGCTGTGCTCTTGGAGAGGCACGGAAGTTGGCATCCTTTTGCAAAGCTTGACATTACAAACATTCTTTGTATTCAACTAACAGTTTTTGCCAGAAGTGAAACCAGTCAAGGATACACTCCAACTTAAAGCCAGGAGCTGCCTAATAGGAACCATTCACCATCATTTGTGGCTGGGTACACCACACTGTGCAACAGCCCTAGAGTTTACAGCAAATAAAGCAGAGCAAGTTACCATAAATTCCAATCATAAGCCTTAACCAGACTCAAACATCATTATTTAAGCTTGCCTGTCTACTCTAATCAGGACAACAGGCATCAATTAAATAAATAGAATATCCTATTATAAAGAGAATTGTTAACACAGGCACATTAACTGCTTGTAATAGGATATTAGCTAATTGACGGCGTTGGGGGGAGGGGAAATATCCTTAGACACCATAGTGCCTATTGCTCAGGATTTTAATTTTTTGTGATCTTTCTTGAGTATGATACCATGTTAAGTCAATGTGTTTAAGTAATGAAGAAAATGCAGGAAAATATTTTTAAAACAAATAAATGTAGATTTAATTTAGAAGTTGAGCCACTTTTGTGAGGCTAATGGAAAACTTGGCCATAGTGCTAAAGGTTTACTGATTTCTGAATTTATAATTCAGAATTAAAAAATGAGATTGGAAAACTGGTGGTTTTCCAAAGGTGTTTTGAATCACCTATTTTAAAATTTATTTTTTTTTTCTGATAAACACCATACTATCAATGACATTTTTGTTATTTCTGAACTGCTAATCAATAAGACATTTTATATTATATGTCTTTAAATATGTGAATTAAATAGGTTTTACATAGTAAGTATCTTTTAGTATATATCCGTAACACCTTTTCTTCCAGGGAGCTAAATTTCTAATCTTATCATGAAAATCAATGGAAAGGTAACTTTCAGCTTATCCATTAATGTGCTTTACTGAAAACTCTGCTGGATCACATTAGGTTACAGGAAAATATCCAAATAGTGTACACTTCAATAGGAATGAGGAATCAAATCATCTGGTGATGTTTTGTCATGCTTGAACTTAAGAATTAAGTGTGGTTTTGACTCAGAGACTGAGATATATGCTGAACTGGGATGAGCAGTTGGTTGTTCTATTAGAGAGTAAAGACAGGGAAGATAAAACTAGGCAGAGCAAAGTACATGTGCGTGGAAAGAATAAGTGAAGTAGGGGGTTACAGTTTTTTAAATATGTTTATCTTTTAGTTAGTTTGTTGTGTGATGAGACAAGCAGGTAGACTGGGAATGCGGGAAAGTGAGGGAGGGAGGAAGGAAATTCGTAATATCCTGCCGGGCCTGCTCTAGAGGTTCCCTTCTTAGGTGTCTCATATGGTTAACTGGGTCTATAATCTCTTCTTATATTTCCAGAATATATTTCAGGGATATATGAATGCTATGTAAATAAAGCAACATATCAAAAAAATATATCAAAGAATACACAATCTGTTTATGACCAGTCAGGTTGCCTTAATAGTGGTATCAGGCTATTATATATCACAGAAGAAATACATCCTTGAATGAGTAAATTTGCAATGGATTGCTTTGGGATTTAAAGAATAACTTTGGAAAATGCAATATATTTTAATGTAATAAGATTCTCCTTTTGACAAGCCTCTTTTAGTTTTAAGGAGTCTTGTGTAAGATATGAGGAGAAAAACCTTTATTTTTGTCCAAGCACTTTAAGTCAAAATTATAAATATTTATAATTTTAATGAGAGGTTATTTAAATTCCTTAGTGCTTTGCAAATTTCCAAAGTTCCACACACATGATTTCATATAAATACCATAATAACATTTTATTATTCTCCTACTCCTATATTTTTCCTTGTATTTACTCCTGCAATTTGAGAGAATTTTAATATTTATCTAATTTAAGCAATAAAAGTAGACCAATAATTTCATATAATAAAGCATTGATATAATTAAAATAGTGACTGGCAAAAGCCCAAATTCAGATCATCTCCTTACCAATTTTAAGAATAATTATTTTAAGGAAAGAAAAAGTACATTGAACATAAGAGTATTTTACTAGGTATGTAATAATATATTTTTCCAAATGTGTATATTTGTTAGCTATTTTATTTTAATGTAACCAATAAATAAATCTAACAGTAGTTAAAGAACATATCAATTGTTTAAATGTTTGCTATACTTTATAATGGGATCATGCTGCTTATTGTCTCAATAGTGTGAGACTCACAGCACTAGATTAGCAAAATTAAATGGCTGAGAAAATTTAAGAAAGAAATGAATCATCTATGACTTTATATAAGCAACGCTATCACTTTCCAAAAATGTCATTTATTAGACATTGCAGTGATGCTATAATATATGTTTAGCTTTTACCTCCAATTGTAGTTTATTTATGAGATTCAACAATGAGAATGACAGTGTTTTAAAATTTTGCTTATAAATTGAGGGACACTAAAGGCAGCATTTTAGCAATATAAAGGTTTTTTAAGCCAAAAATTTATTATAAATAACTGTGAGATTTCAGAGTAGTTTACTCTAAGGAAATTTGTTATATAAAACCACCATTACTAATTAAAATGATTAACTATTTTCAGGACTCTCATAAAGTCCAAATGTCAAAGATATAAATAATTGGTCTTATTAGACAAGTTATATATTTTCAGGAAAAAATAGTATTAAACATCAAATTGCTCCTTGCTGAGGATTTGGGGTGGGGGAAAGAAAAGCATAAATGATATTTATTAAGTGTTATGGAATATACTTTGGCCTGGCTATAGTTTATATGAAAGAATTTTTTTAGTTGCATGAAAATTATATTTATAAGTAAAATGCATATATTACGTATTCTTCCAGAAGTCTTAAGGCATTAAATCTGTTTTCAAGTGATTGTGGGTTACTTGCCATGCCTAGTACCCTGGCACATAAGGACTTTGTTGACAATGAAACTTTTAGATACTTAAACTGCAAATGAAAGATCTTTTTTTCTGAGATAGATTACAGTGCAAAAAAATCTATGCCTTCATCTATTTTTAGTAAGTGGTCAGTCAGTTCAGTCACTCAGTCATGTTCGACTCTTTGTGACCCCATGAATCACAGCATGCCAGGCCTCCCTGTCCATCACCAACTCCCGGAGTTCACCCAAACTCATGTGCATCGAGTCGGTGATGCCATCCAGCCATCTCATCCTCTGTCATCATTTACTCCTCCTGCCCCAAATCCCTCCCAGCATCAAGAGTTTTTTCCAATGAATCAACTCTTCGCATGAGGTGGCCAAAGTATTGGAATTTCAGCTTCAGCATCAGTCCTTCCAATGAACATTCAGGACTGATCTCCTTTAGGATGGACTGGTTGGAACTCCTTGCAATCCAAGGGACTCACAAGAGTCTTCTCCAACACCACAGTTCAAAAGCATCAATTCTTCAGCACTCGGCTTTCTTCATAGTCCAACTCTCACATCCATACATGACCACTGGAAAAACCATAGCCTTGACTAGACGGACCTTTGTTGGCAAAGTAATGTTTCTGCTTTTGACTATGCTATCTAGGTTGGTCATTACTTTCCTTCCAAGGAAATTTAATTTCATGGCTGCAGTCACCATCTGCAATGATTTTGGAGCCCAGAAAAAATAAAGTCAGCCACTGTTTCCACAATAGCTCATGTAGGCATTACATCTTACTGATGGTTTCAAACAGAAAGGGAAGGGTAAAGGAGAAAGGAAAGAAACAGTTTCTACTGTCTTACAAAAGGGTCAGTACACTACTGCGTGTGGAGATGCTGCATCCAAGCAGAGAGGGCATTAGCATTGTTGTTGTTGTTTAGTTACTAAGTCGTGTCTGATTCTTTGCAACCCCATGGACTGTAGCCCACCCGGTTCTTTGGTTCATGTAATTTCCCAGGCAAGAATAGTGGAGTGGGTTGCCATTTCCTTCTCTGGGGATCTTCCCAAAGCTGGGACTGAACCCTCATCTCTTGCTTGTCAGTAGATTCCTTACCACTGAGTCATCTGGGAAGCCCCAGAGAGAGCATAGAGTATGGATATAATACAGCATAATACAGCACTTCACGGTAAAAAATGAATTTAAATGTCAGGAGACTTAAAGAAATGCTCTTAGAAGTGAACTGGAAAATGACAATTGGCTGCACCTAAGAGATGAAACAAGAAACTATGCAGACACTAGGAAACCAGGCAGTTTATTAATGAGCAGAATGCTCCCTGTAGCACTACTTCCTACTGGTAACTGTAGGTGGATCTCCTTAGACATAGCCACTTTGGGCCATAACCTTCTAGAAAATTCTTACACGGGTGGTCACAATAAAAATATGGTGAAAAAATTTTAAGTTTAATGCCAAATGTTAGAGGAACAATACTTGCATGTATGACTGTTTATTGAAGGATAAAAGAAGATGAATCAGGTGTAGAAAAGGTTGGGCTACAAAAAATTTGCAAATAGAGATGAACAGAGAAAATATAAACATGAGACTGAAATTAGGTGAGAACTCTTCATTCTGGAAGAAAAGTTAATTAAAGTATCATTTATCTTTCTGTTCATTTTATTTTCTGTCCCAGAATTTTCTGGTTGTTATTGTTGAAAATCAATATTGGATGCTAATGGGGCCTCCTTCAGTTTTCATGTGAATTTCAGTTATAGTCACATGATTTTTACACAATGTAAAATGAGAAAATAATAAGTAAGACCATATATGAGGCCAAAAGTATCGCTACTGATTTGAAGGGAAAGATAATTTATTTTTAAATGTTTTAATCAGAATAAATTGAGTTGATCTCATTTTGAATATGGAAAATTTTAATTAGAGTTGATTCTGTTAGTCTAGATGACTAAAATATTTAAATTAAAAGAATAAGCCAGAGTTGTTCTTTTACATTGAAATGAAAACATATAGGTTTATAGATTTTGTAGGTGGACTGCTGCTGTTGCTGCTAAGTCACTTCAGTCGTGTCCAACTCTGTGCAAACCCATAGACGGTGGCCCACCAGACTCCCCTGTCCCTGAATTCTCCAGGCAAAAACACTGGAGTGGGTTGTCATTTCCTTCTCCAATGCATGAAAGTGAAAAGTGAAAGTGAATCGCTCAGTCGTGTCCGACTTTTAGGAACCCCATGGACTGCAGCCTACCAGGCTCCTCCGTCCATGGGACTTTCCAGGCAAGAGTACTGGAGTGGTGTGCCACTACTGTCTCTCAAAGGTCTTTGCTTGCCATATGAACACAGTCATTTATCATTTCTTGGGAACATTTATAAAATATTTACTATATTCTTAATAACTTTTTTTTACATTTGTTTTATTTTATTTTTTTATTTTTATTTTTTTGCCAGTGTTTTCCTCTTTTATTGCATAATGCTTATAACTTGTATTATTATTTTTATTATTATTTTTAGAGCTTCCATTTTACTTTATTTTACTTTACAGTACTCTATTGGTTTTGAATACATTTGCATTCATATTTTATCCTTCAAAAATGATTTAAAGTGGCTTGTAAAATGCATTATAAAGCCTTGACAACTTGTCATAGTTTTATTGTGATTTTATTATGATTGAAACATATCTAAGTCTACCAAAACTACAGCTCCCTCCACCTCCTCCACTTATTGTTCTTGTTATTTGAAAATGTCATCTTGGTGACTGCTCATCTCACATGAGTGTTGTCAACTGGTATGAACCATGCTGGCATAAAACTTATCTGTTGGTCTCTTGACCTGGTACCATCTCATTGTTTTTACTACCATCCTCCTGCCATAGAGGGAACCAAACCAACTCATCTGTCTTGCTGATATGAAGAAGTTGTCTGCTGCTACTTTGTTCAAACAGAACATGCCCATCAGTTCAGTTCATTTCAGTCGCTCAGTCATGTCTGACTCTTTGCAACCCCATGAATCCCAGCATGCCAGGCATCCCTGTCCATCACCAACTCCCGGAGTTCACTCAGACTTGGGTTCATTGAGTCAGTGATGCCATCAAGCCATCTCAACCTCGGTCATCCCCTTCTCCTCCTGCCCCCAATCCCTCCTACCATCAAAGTCTTTTCCAATGAGTCAACTCAGCATGAGGTGGCCAAAGTACTGGAGTTTCAGCTTTAGCATCATTCCTTCCAAAGAAATCCCAGGGTTGATATCCTTCCTTTACATTTCATTTTAATAACTTCAGAGCATTTCCTATGAGCTAGCTAATCTCTCTCACTCACCTCTCTACCCCACAGCAGTCCACCTACAAAATCTATAAACCTATATATTTTCATTTCAATGTAAAAGAACAGCTCTGGCTTATTCTTTTCTTAATTTAAATATTTTAGTCATCTAGACTAACAGAATCAACTCTAATGTTGGCAATCTATGTTTCCCTTTTCTTAATCAATACTCCACATTTATTCAGTGCATCTCTTCTGAACTTTATATTGAAAATGAAAGTGTCAGTTTATATATCATGTATGACTCTGTGACCTCATGGACTATGGCCTGCCAAGCTCCTCTATCCATGGGATTTTCCAGGCAAGAATTTTGGAGTGGGTTGCCATTCCCTTCTCCAGAGGATCTTCCTGACCCATGGATCAAACCTGGGTCTCCCACATTACAGGCAGATTCTTTACCATCTGAGCCACTCCTCTTCTGAGCTTTATATTCTGTTCAGTTCCTCAGTCATACATACCAGGCTTCCCTGTCCATCACCAATTCCCAGAGTTTACTCAAACTCATAGCCATTGAGTCAGTGATGCCATTCAACCATCTCATCCTCTGTCATCCCGTTCTCCTCCCACCGTCAATCTTTCCCAGCATCAGTGTCTTTTCTAATGAGTCAGTTCTTCCCATCAAGTGGCCAAAGTATTTGAGTTTCAGTGTCAGTCCTTCCAATGAATATTCAGGATTGATTTGTTTTAGGATTGACTGGTTAGATCTCCTTGCAGTCCAAGGGACTCTCAAGAGTTTTCTCCAACACCATAGTTCAAAACCATCAATTCTTTGTCACTCAGCCTTCTTTATGGTCCAATTCTCACATCTATACATGACTCCTGAAAAAACCATAGTTTGGACTATACAGACCTTTGTCAGGAAAAGAATAACATAGTAATTTAGTAAATGATCAGTTCAACTCAGTTCAGTCACTCAGTCATGTCCTACTCTGCAACCCCATGGACTGCGGCATGCCAGGCCTACCTGTCCATCATCAATTCCTAGAGCTTACTCTTACTCATGTCCATTGAGTCAGTAATGCCATCCAACAGTCTCATCCTCTGTTATCCCCTTCTCCTGTCTTTAATCTTTCCAAGCATCAGGGTCTTTCCAATGAGTCAGTCCTTCACATCAGGTGGCCAAAGTATTGGCGCTTCAGCTTCAACATCAGTCCCTCCAATGAATATTCCTGACTAATTTCCTTTAGCCTTAACTGGCTTGAGCTTTATATTAAGAACAACAAAATACCAAATTGAACAAATGCACATTGTTCATGAACAAATGGAGTTGGTCTTGGAGGAAACAGACTATTTGAGGTAAATTCATTCTTATATATGAAAGATTATCAGGATCCTAAAACAGGGATATTTGAAGCTTTAAAAATATTTAATAAGCAGAATGTCTGTAATTGATTGAAATTTATGATGTATGAAAAAATGTTGAGGAAATTTTCTGACACTGTAATAACAGAGTTATACAGCACCAAAGACATCAGCTACTCTTGTTCAGGTTGGATAGCCTAAGTCACTATGTTCTTAAATATTAACCCCCCAAAATTATGTTCTTAAATATTAACCCCTCAAATGTTAAAAAGCTGTTAAGATGTGTGTATGTGTGTGTGTTTGTGTGTGTGCATGTGTTTGTGTACTTATACATGTATGTTTCCAATTTAGTTTAAAAAGTGGTCAGTTAAATGTAGTCATTATATGTAAATCATTCATTCAAGAGCTGTGAGATTGCTGTAAGAATCTTGGCTTAATATTAGCATCTATCTCTGTAACTGACTTGTTCATTTTTTCTGCTGAAGTGCTAACAAGTTCAGCTGTGCTTCCACCATGAACGTAATAAGCCTACAGACCAAGCTATATTATCATCTGTGTTCTAACCAGCCAAGGTACTCTTACCACTAACATTTCATGTGTTTCCTATTATAAGAAGTATTATAGCTACTGTCAGGGTAAGAAAGGCAGAAGAGATATGTCTTGCTCCACTGCTGAAACTGTCATATGAAAAACAAACCGTGGCTAATGGTAGCTATAATCAGGAAGATCTGATAAGGACTGACTCACTGATTCCTTTGGCTTTTGGCCTAAATCTAGTCAATCAAAAATAAGGTTTCCAAGTATAAAATAGCATGCCATATGTTGACTAAGCATATGTTTTGAGGTTTAAAAGTCATAGGAGATTTCATATTCCCTTCTAACTTTGGTAAGTTGCTTTTTCTGGATAATATTATTTTCTCAGTTTTTGTATATGTGTTTCCTTGATACTGGGGATCTGTAAATAATGAAATTTTCCCAATTATTGGTGATTGTTTAAGGCCAAATAATACATTTGCACTGTTACAGTATAACAATATGTGCCTTTACAAAAATAGTGGCAATTATTTTCATCTAACAAGAAAAATATAGAATACCTTCTCTGTGCCCAATCCTGTTCTAGGTGCTGTAGTGAATTTATAGAATTTAATTTGTTACTTATATTGTTTTCTTTCTTTTTTTCTATTTCATTTTAAATCAAGTACTTGGGTATTTCTGCATTTTTCACACTTCACAGACAGTAAAGTGATGTATAAATATGCAGTGCTTTTTAGAATTTATGATACCTGGCAAATCTGAATAGAATATCAGAAAAGAGAAAAAAACCCAGCACAACCAAACAAGCCACTCCATCTTCTCATCTCCAAAATAATTTTTTCAGATCTCAGGGAATTTTGACATGAGTTACAATGTTTCTCAGCATTGTGAACCAGGCTTCATCCAGAATATCACCCTGAGTCTTATGGATCATGGTAGTCTCAGAGGAGCCATATATTACATGGATAAATCATTCCAAGATAAATTCTATAGCATATTAGGTACAAACATATTTTTCAATTTCAAACACTAATGTTTTATCTTGCTCCCTTGATGTATATTCAATAAATGCATGCATTTTGGCTATATAAGAAATACTCTATTTTGAACTAACGTTAAATTAACTGCACATTATCTTATCCCAATAATGTTATAAAATAAAGTCTACATTGTGCCTCGGAGGTCACTTTCTTTGGAGAACATCTCATTCACAGCTTTAGTTTGCCATAGGGGAAATGATAGGCTGTATTAAGCTCCTTTGGTGGCAATAGTTATATTTATTTGAGAACTTACTGCATTTCACTTTTTATATCTTTGCATGTGAGAATCTCAAATATACTTCTTTTCCCAACTCCCTGGGTAGGCAGAAATAGCAGCAGAACACGTGGACTTTCAGAGCTTTGGGCCATGCAGGGGCAGTACTGAGAGACCCAACACATAGGAGACTAAAGTGAAATTGTTCTACACTCATTTTCCCTCACTCAGGCAATTCACGCATGACTAGAAAGTCTTTCCACTTTCCCACATTTTTGGATGAACTGCTTAGTTTTTTTTTTTTTTTAATGCTCTTCCCAATTGTGGAGAGTAAAGGGATACTTTCCATCCTTTGCCTAAAATTCCCTTTCAAGGAACATGAGAGATATTTAGAGTTATTGCTATACGTTTTGCTTGAGTGCTTATTTTTAAATTCATAATTATATGCTTTCACACAAAGGACTCCAGGCATTCCTTGGAGTCCATAAGAAATAATATGTTTCCTGTGCTTTCCAGGTGGTAAAGAACGCACATGCCAATGCAGGAGACATAAGAGATGCGGGTTTCAATCCCTGGGTCAGGAAGATCCCTTGGAGGAGGGCATGGCAACCTACTCCAGTATTCTTGCCTGGAGAATCCCAACACTAAGGAGCCTGGTTGGCTACAGTCCAGAGTCACAAAGAGTTGGTCACAACTGAAGTGAGCATATACACATATGTTTATTAGCTTGCATCCAGTTATTTTAAATACAATAACTCTTAGTTTCTATAGGTTTGTATTGTAATGTGATTTGCAATACTTGTGTGGTATATATGGTAGATGGTCTTTAAGATGCAGTCATTTATAAATTTTAATTATATGTGAGTCTATGTAGAATAATAAAATATGATAAGTATATTCTGCATTGTAAACTTACATTTCATGACCCTGACTCACAACTGGGAAATGAAGCAATTTGGATCAGCCAGTGCATTAAGATACATAAACTGTTAAATAGTCCATATTTGAATAATTCTAATTTATAGGATAACATCTTTAAAATTATTGGCTAATTTTTTTTGGAAAACATTAAATTTTTCAGCCTTTTAGTGTGCATCAAATCACTGTTATCAAAATAATTTTGCTTTAAATATATTTGACTAAAATATTTTATCAAACTTCTGCTTTTTCCTGAAACTATTCCCTCTATAGATCACATGATAATATATCAAATCACCTTTCACCAATCATGCAAAGCAGATCTTCAAAATTCTAAGCATTTATCCCTCATTAGTGATGTTACATCATGCTATTGAATCTTTCCATACAAATTAGGTTTATTCCTAGTTATACATCAGCATTAAAAGAAATTAAAGAAAAGAAAGTAAAAAAATTTGCCAGCTGGAAATAGTTTTGTTAAATATTTTGCCCTTTTGTGTTCTTGCATCTGTATCCTTCCATCAAAAACAAAATAATCTTTTTGTGAAACTTCAAGAAGAAAAAAATTTAAAGAAGAAGAAGAAGAAAAAAAAAAGTAATGTTTCCCAAAATTTAGAAGCAGCTACAGCCAGATTATTATGAATACTTTTCATGCACTATCTAGGCAGGATGACCATTTTCATCCAAAAGTATTTCTGTGCAGTGAAAGAACATTTTTCTCTTGGAATCTTTCACAGTAATTAATTTTCAGTTCACATAGGTGATTTAGGTGGATAACCTGGCCCTGTTAAACATGTATGCTGTTTCTGACCATCAACATTATAAATCATCGACTTTCCACAGCAAGAGCTGTTTAAATCAAAGGATTTTCATTGCAGATTCCTGACTGCTGCTGGCTAGATGTCAGAGCTTGGAAGATATGCTCTAAGTAATTGTAAAGTACTGTTCTCCAATCAGCATACATTATTGCAGAGCAAGAACTACATCATCAGAATTTCTACTGAAGTTTTAACACAGTCATTTTAACTTTGCCTCATATATACTTAAATGTCTCTACTGGATTAAAAGCATGTTACTTTCTTCCCTTTACATAATGATGCTCAGGACAAAAATACACTCTTTTGAGTTCTCGAATTTTATGCGAATATAACTGTCATTGTTTTTGCAACAGGATTTAATATCCATAAAGTGTTTCATGTTAGCTGAGTATATAACTCAAAGGACACTGGAAATTGCGAACCTTTGGGTCTGAGCATAAAGAAAGAGAAATACATTTCATAGTTTGATTTGGTTTAGTCTTTTGTTTATTATTTTTTAAAAGACTGGGAGATGAATTAAGGGAGGTATATATTAATATATCAGGCACTCTATCTATCAGATCTAGTCCCTTAAATCTATTTCTTACTTCTACTGTATAATCATAAGGGATTTGATTTAGGTCATACCCGAATGATCTAGTGGTTTTCCCTACTTTCTTCAATTTAAGCCTCATGAACTATGGACAGAGGTTTGTGATATTGTACAGGAGACAGGGATCAAGACCATACCCATGGAAAAGAAATATAAAAAAGGCAAAATGGCACTGGGGAGGGCTTACAAATAGCTGTGAAAAGAAGAGAAGCGAAAAGCAAAGGGAAAAAGGAAAGATCTGAATGTAGAGTTCCAAAGAATAGCAAGGAGAGATAATAAAGCCTTCCTCAGTGATTAATGCAAAGAAAGAGAGGAAAACAACAGAATGGGAAAGACTAGAGATCTCGTCAAGAAAATTAAAGCTACCAAGGGAACATTTCATGCAAAGATGGGCTTGATAAAGGACAGAAATGGTATGGACCTAACAGAAGCAGAAGATATTAAGAAGAGGTGGCAAGAATACACAGAAAAATTGTTCAAAAAAGATCTTCATGACCAAGATAATCACGATGGTATGATAACTCACCTAGAGCCAGACATCCTGGAATGTGAAGTCAAGTGGGCCTTAGGAAGCATCACTACGAACAAAGCTAGTGGAGGTGATCAAATTCCAGTTGAGCTGTTTCAAATCCTGAAAGATGATGCTGTGAAAGTGCTGCACTCAGTATGCCAGCAAACTTGGAAAACTCAGCAGTGGCCACAGGACTGGAAAAAGTCAGTTTTCATTCCAATCCCAAAGAAAGGCAATGCCAAAGAATGCTCAAAAT
>SJYX01016888.1:336174-358453 GCA_006410675.1 Oreotragus oreotragus
TCAATATCAATATAGATAACAGATATTTCAAGTAAAAACAGTTTATCATAAAAATTATTAATAATTTTAAAACTATTTGAAATTCATATAAAGATTGTGGCTAAAGAAGAATGTTGAATTCAAGATGGGAAAGCTATGACTGACATTATAAAAAGAAAAAATCTAAATCATAAGGACAATTCATTTTTATCCTGTTGCTTGTTTGGTTTTTATTTGAATTGTACTTTTAAAATGTATCATAAAAGAGCTTAAAGGTTAGCAGTAGATATTTTCTAAAATGGGGCTAAATAGAATTTCCTGCACATTTATAATCAAGCAGTTCTTACAGATCACATCGTTATCTTCAGTGGACAGTCTGCAATATGATGTCTTTCTGATTTTTTTCTCTGTTAAAAATTATAGTTTATGATTTTGCAAGAATACTGCACAGTCTTTGATTGACAGAAAATATAGACAATCATACAAATCAAAGTACACTAATGGGATCACTGGCTCAATGGAGTTGAATGTTTGAGCAAATTTTGGGAGACAGTGAAGGACAGGAAGCCTAGTGTGCTGCAGTTCATGGGGTTGCAAGGAATTGGACATGACTGAGCAAGTGAACAACAGCAACACTTTAAACAGTAGAAACACCAAGTCAAATAGAAAATCCTAAGATGTGAGAGGTATTCTTATATATATATACATATTTTCTGTCATGTATATACATATATATGGAAATATATATGTGAAAGAGAAGAAAATATGTAAATATAAGTGTGTATTTATATAACATAAACGCTGATTGATTATACTTGTTCAAACTGAGCCATTTTACAATGACACTAAAAATAAATACATTAATAAATATTAGTCTTCAGAACCAAGTGCTTTGAATAGCATTTCCCAAAGCACAAGAATCAAAGAATTTTAGAAATGAAGCATCCATGCCCTCTGAATCCAGAACTTTAGTTTCCACCTCTAGTCCTCTCCCCAGTGAAAGCCCGCAATTGAGACTTTTGTCCTGGAATCCAGGAAAGTGAACTGGCACAGCTGCGTTTTACACAACTTCTGGCAGAGCCCCTATCACAGCACAGAGGAGCCTTAGGCTGGGCGTCTGACTCTTGCACTAGACTGAACCCTATGACAGTTCTGTGAGTAAAGGACAGGCACTGTGTCTGCTTCACTCACAACTTGATGTCTCATATTTAGAAGGTCCAAATATATATTCGTAGAATAGAAGTAGTTCTTAGATTTTATCAAAATTTGCCCTTAAAAGCCAAATAACAGAAACAAGAACTCTGTTCTCTCTAAATCTCCATTGTTGTTCTGTGTTTATTTTGCTTGTTGAGTGGACACTGTATTCCAAGTATCATTTAGCTTTCAGGAAGGAAAAAAGATTAGCCATTTGGAATCCTTGTCCTGTACAAATTCAGGATTCAGTGGAAAGAACATAACATAAAAACATTAACAGAAAAAATGTGATCACAAATGTGTAGGAAGTACTATGGCAGAGTGAAAAAATGATAGGGCAACCCATTTTCAGGTCAGGGTTAGAGACTTTGATGGAGGAAACACATGAGCAGGATTTTTTTGCTTCTTTTCTGCTTTAGTCTCCTAAAATAACCCATAAACCCATGCTGCTCACACTTTACCTTCTGCTCATATAATTGTGCAGGTGTTTTTTTCACAACAATTTTTTTTTTTAATGAGAGATTTTGAAAAGATATTTGATTTTACTTGACAGTTATTTTGAAATCAGCTTTAATAAAGAACTGCCTAACAATGACTAGTTTTCTTGCCTCATTGTGAACATGTACGTTGCCTGAACATTAAAATAATTCTTATTAAATGCTGTAAAACTAAAAATAGCTCTTAATAGTTTATAGTGACACTAGACAACTCCAAGTTTCTCAAGCATGCATGTGCCTGTATACTGGGTTTCTGTTCCCTTATTACAGTTTTTCTCTCTTTTCTTCCTGGACAACCCTGATCCATGCATTAATGTTCACACACATTACTTCTTTCCATGAATTTATGTCACAGCTTTAGGATCCTGCATGAAATGATCGTCTCTCCTTCCCTTTATCACATTTGGTATGTATTTCGGTCAGAGAATACTTACTGAGAGCCTGTTTTGTTTAAAGCACTGTGCTGGGAACAAAGAGTCATTTCAGCTTCACAGACAGAGCTGTTTTAGGCCCGAATGCAGAGCATAGACTGACTGGTTATTTACGGCCACTGTCCATTCTGTAAGACTCATGCCCTTGCTTTACCAGTGGTTAAATATTTTGAATGTTGCTCCTATGCAACACATAAAGCACCCCTGGGCACTTAAGATGTGCCATTTGTGTTTCTTTCTGTTGTACCTATGTGGCAAATTCCTCAGAAAGAAAGAAGTTTGGTTTTGTTTCACATTTTTCTCAGAGGTTCCCCAGGGGAGCGTTAATTCCTTTTCTATGAATCCTTCAGGAACCAAAGGACAACATCAGAAAAACAATTTAGGAAACATGTTGACAAACCCAAATGAAGCAGAGAGTTTTGTTCTCATACCTACAAGACCAAGAAAAAAAAAATTATGGAGGAGGTTGTGCACATTTGCAAGCTATTTCTTAAGCCTCATCTTTAAACATCTAGACACATGTGATTTTGAGTCTCATAGATCCAAGACTGCTTGAGAAGAAAGAAAGAAATTAGACTAAGAGAGGAGAAGAAATAAAAAGAGAGTGCCTACAATTGAAAACTCAGATTGAAATACATGATTTTAAGGTATCTTGCTGCTGCTGCTGCTGCTAAGTCGCTTCAGTGTCCGATTCTGTGCAGTCCCATAGACGGCAGCCCACCAGGCTCCCCCATCCCTGAGATTCTCCAGGCAAGAACACTGGAGTGGGTTGCCATTTCCTTCTCCAATGCATGAAAGTGAAAAGTGAAAGTGAAGTTTCTCAGCCGTGTCCGACTCCTAGTGACCCCATGGACTGCAGCCTTCCAGGCTCCTCTGTGCATGGGATTTGCCAGGCCAGAGTACTGGAGTGGGTTGCCATTGCCTTCTTATCTCTCATCAAAATGTGTAGAACAATGTTTGAAGCTTTATTCTCTGGTTTTCAGTAACAATAGTGATTAAAATTATGAATCTTAAATGTCAAAATGGATTTATGTTCAGATCTCAGCTTTTCTTAGAAGTTGAGTACTGCAGACACTTTCATGACTTTACTGAAGATCTCCTGCACATCATTTTCGCATGAATTAAATAGATAACCGTTTTGATTATCAATCATTTCCTGTGCACTAGACTTTTCTCTCTGAATTGTGTTAATTAATTAAAAAATAACAACAATTCTGTTGTCCTCACTTTACATATGAGGAAACTGAGGCATAGAGTTACTCATTTTGCCTCATTCACCCAGCAGATAATGTTCACCCCAGTGATGAGACCACAGAGTCTGAACACCGTGAACTGTGCATACCACTGTGTCTCGCCTGCTTCCTGCATGCCATGTGTGGCATGTAGTAAGTGCTATATAAATAGTGTTTTATTAATAACAATTTTGAAATAGACCTATTATGCTCCCAGTATTTTATTGTAAATTACTGCAGCATAGAAGTGTGACAAAGTGGTAGTTTCTTTTCTTTCTAGCACAAATAATATTTCATATGAGTTGAATGATACCTTTTAAGTATCAAACTTCCTTTTTTCCCTCCTGTTCCTTTGTGGAAGACAGAAAAGGAAAACATTGTTTTCTTTACTTCATCTATGTAACTCAGTCAATCAATACTGGTTTACAGAAGATATTGCTAACTATTAACTAGATTTATCAGATGGAAGAGGGATTTCTTATATTTTCTGCAGCTGCAGAGCAATATGTAAAATGGTGTTATTGTAGTATAAAGTATTTAAGAGCCCAGGTTTTCAGAATCTGTTCTATGACTTGATTAAAGTCTCTTCATCTGCCACAGCTTCAGGCTCCTCATATGTAAAGTATAGTGGAAGTTCATATACGAATGACACATAGCTCTAAGATCAATGATACTGTAATTTGGTAGCTAAAGTTCTAGGAAGGAATATTACATACACTTCAATAGGATAATTCAGGTTATCCAAATATGGAATCATTTACCTTATAAAGTAATCAGGTCCACATCATTAGAAATATGCAAAAGAATTCCCTGCCAGAAGTGATTTAGAAGTTACAAACTGTTAGGTTGAAAGCTAAACTATGTTAGTTCTTAGAATTTGTTTCTGACCCCAAGTTTCTTAGCTTGATTGTATCAACTAAATGTATATATAGTTAGAGAAACCTTAAGAAAGGGCTAACAGAGTTTATAATCAGGTTTTGTAATCTCCAGGAAAAACAGAACAAAACAAAACATCTCTAAGTAGACTGAAACCAGGGCTCCAATTACTCTCTGAATTCTAGCAGCAAAGCAATAAGAAAATAAACCCAAACACCTGCTGTGTGTTTATGTAAATCAAGTTTAGGCAGGATTATTTCTCTAAAATGTCCCAGGTAATTGTGGCTCAGTAATTCCAGTTTTATTGGTAACTACTGTAAATTTGACCAGCATTTCTAAAAATGTAGTTCTCAACCCATCTGTATAAGAATCACCCTATTAAAACTGCAGATCCCCAGGCCTCCCAAGTTTTTGAATCAGGGTTAGAATCTGTCTCTGTTGGTAAACAAGCTTTCTTGTCAGTGGTTTTCAAACATTTTTGACCAAAGTGCATAATGACAGTTAAAAGTTAAAAGTCAGTGTTTCCTTTTAACAAAGGGCTTGTGTTAGTAGCTACACTAACCATAAAAGGTCATATGTGACTAAAGCAAAAGCTACAAAGATCATATGAACAACAAGAAAATTAAGATGACTCTATTTATAATTTGCTTAACATTATAGAAAATTTGTGATAATGAATGTTAGTCATATCACTTTTTTAAGATGAAAAGGAAAATCTTTTTATAACTAATTCTCTCTTTAATTGTCAGAATTATTACTATGGAAATGAAAAGTGTTCCAATTTTCCTTAATCTGAACACCAATATTTCATTGCAGTTGCTAAAATTTGTAGGCTATTATGGTAATTTAACACAATGTTTCTTTTGATATGAGTCAGTCAGCTGACTTGTTACATTACTTTGTGTGTGTGTGTGTATGTGTGTAGATTCCACCCCCACCCCCAAAGATTATTTCAATTCTAAGTGGCCCTACAGTAAAATGGA
The DNA here is from genome assembly GCA_006410675.1 of Oreotragus oreotragus. Taxonomy (NCBI): domain Eukaryota; kingdom Metazoa; phylum Chordata; class Mammalia; order Artiodactyla; family Bovidae; genus Oreotragus; species Oreotragus oreotragus. Next base: position 341,367 of record SJYX01016888.1, read on the forward strand.
GATTATTAAAGGTAAATAGAGGGGGCTACTACCATATAGGAAATAAAGAACTTTAGTAACATGACCCACCAAAGTCCCTTCCAACTTGAAAATTCAGTCATTTTCTGATGTAGGTGCATTGACAGGTCTCACAATGAGCGCACCACTCTCACAGAGTGAGGTAATCAGACCATTAAAATGCCCAACCTATTTTTTATGTAATTGTCCTCTACAGCACAAACAAATTATCTCCAAAACTCAATTATACTTCACAGATCTTATTTTGCTCTTGAAATCACTGGCTTCACCCACATCATCCCACATTCTAGGCTAAGATCATTCCACCTAAGATGATATAAAATTGCTTATGTAAAATCAGGCGTGGTCCACCTGACCTCACCCCATAGAGACAGACTCGACAACATAAACTCACATTCATTCTCAAATGAAAAAATTCTAAAAGACATTACTCACCATCTTTTGTGTTATCATGTTTGTTTTCTTCTAGTTTAGACTGTTTAATTCTTACAAATATTTCTAGAAAACTTGCTAAATGAGAAATAAGTATTATTAAGGGATATGAAGAAATGATAGATTACTTTGCTGACCTCTGAAAAGATGACATCCAGAAACAAATACCCTAAAATATGTGGGAGTGTGGTGTTGGGTACAGATTGAACTCATAATAAATTTGCTCTTAGGTAAAGGTACCCAGAAAGAGTGAAGATGCAGCATGAGCAGGGATTGAGAAATGCCATGACATGTTTGGGGACAAGAGGAGAGATTGGTTTGGAGAAAGTATTATTTGGGAAGATGAATTTGGGTAAATTATGAACTCATGTTTACCAGATCAAGTGGTTTGAGTGTGATAGTGTTAGTCGCTTAAGTCATATTTGAGCCTTTGTGACCCCATGGACAGTAGCCACAAGGCTCATCTGTCCATGGAATTTTCCATGCAAGAATACTGGAGTGGCCATTCCCTTCTCGAGGGTATCTTCTACACCCAGGGATTGAACCAGGTCTCTCAGAATACAGACAGATTCTTTACCATCTGAGCCACCAAGGAAGCCCTTGAGTGTGATAAGGGATTGCCTACAGGTCTTGAACAACAAACTACCTTACTGGAATTTAGGAAAGATGATCTAGTAACACTCCAAAAGAAAAAGTGATAACTGAGGTTTTCCTGAGAATGGGGACTAAAGTCAAGCATTTCTGCATGGTTGAATGCATTAAATATTGGTGGTAATAGCAGAAGGATAGTGGGTGAAATGAGATGAATATGGGTGTAAAACTGCACTGGACAAGATATGCCAGGATTGCTGTGCTACTAAGGTTCAAATCACCAAATTTTTTTTTTTTTTTTTTATAGTTTAGTTCAGATTCCATTGTATCCAATTTGTCATTAAGGGCAGAAATTTTATTACTTTCTGTTGTAATAGCTCTCAAATTTCCCTTAACAAATTACTCAAATGGATTAAGTTAATTTACTTCTCAGAAAAGTATAACCTGAAATTTGTTGGAAAATGTTGTTTGTTGAATTCATGCGAATTTATTTTCTGTCACTGAGAAAAAGCAAGTCTTGCTTAATTGCTAGCAAAACTGCAAAGGTAAGAAGGAAGATCAGCAGGAGTAGGAGTGTAGATTTGGGACAGATACTCCTACATCTAGCCCAAGTGTCTTCTAGAATTCCACCAAAGAAAAAATACTGCTAGAAGCCTTCCTTTTTTCTCAAGACAAGTCCTAAGTTCTGGGGTCAGTAGATTAATTCCAATCAGAGCAATTTTTTTCTCCCTTCCTTCCTTCCTCCCTTTGTTTCTTCCTTCCTTTCATTCTTAAATGTAAATTTCTCTCTTTGATTACTAGTTACAATGCTTTGGGTGACCTAGAGAGGAAAACAAAGCAGAGATTCTTCACAAAGACTTAATGATTTTCTACTAAATATAAAAGTTCTTTTTTTTTTTAAATTCAAGCATCCTTCATTTCATAACCAAAAGTCAGATACATAATGAACTAAATTGGCTACTAGAGACTTTCACCATGTAAGCCTCCCATTTTTCTAATGATAATGATAAGAAATAGTGGAAGCTGTCTCGAGAGTTAACTAACTGGAAATTACCAGTTGTGTGTTGGCTACTTAAAAAGATTAATCTTTCCCTCAAGCTAATTTCTGATAATTAACCAAAATATCCAAGACTGCCAAGACATATTAAGCATGTAAGGTAGTATTTTATAACCTCCTTTGGAAAGGATAGCCCAGCTCAGGAGTCCCTATTTGTGTGGCCATATTTAATGGCCACGGTAACCATTTAAAAAATGCTGGCATATCACTGTGTTGTTTTTGTTGTTCACTCGCTGTCATGTCTGACTTTTTGTGACCTTGTGGACTGTAGCTTGCCAGGCTTCCCTGTCCTCCACTATTTCCGGGAGTTTCCTCAAATTCAGGTCCATTGAGTCAGTGATGCTCTGTAACCATTACATCCTCAGCCACCCTGGTCTTCTTTTGCCTACTATTCACTCTATTTAAAGTATATTTTATGAGGTCTATTTTGAAGAAATTAGAGCCGGATGGGGGATGGGAAGTAGTAACACCTGTAGAAGAAAGGCACCCTTTATTTAGTTGGCTTGTATTTCTCTTATTCTTTCTCACTCTTATCAGCCTAAGTTAAGCACCCAGGTTATATCTCTTTGGAACTACTGTATGTAGTTCTCTGGCTGGTGACTGACTGATTTTGGAGCTGGCAGCAGGCTGACTGCCAGCAGAAAGAGTCCAGGGAGCAGATAACCCCTTAGAAAAATAGAGCCAAAGCAGTACTTTACAAATCTACTGTTTCCCTTTCATTTCTCATGTGTGTCTGTGTGCGCATGCATGCACGCGCGTGCTGTGTTCTCCTACCAGGAACTGGGGAAAGTTGACGTTTCACTGAACTTTGATTGACTCAAAACGCTCATATATTGCCTTATAAAACAGCCATGAAACAGATTTCCAAAGAAGACATATCACTCTGTCATGTTCTAAAGATGTATAATATCATATCTCCAAAATCATTACAATTCTTTTTTCTCCCTCATTATTTATATAATACAGGATGTCCTTCACTCACACAGGGAAAATCGTTATATAAGAATAGTTTTACTTACATAAAAACCTGACATTCTTAGTGATTTTTTTAATATCCGAGGAAGACTACTAAATGTTCAAGCTATGGGCATTTTCCAGAGATAATATTACCTGTGCCCATTTGTTTTATATTTTTAAGTACTTGGTGAAGCAAAATGATGTAAGTTTACCCAGCTTTACTTGTCACATTTATTTGTTTATTCATTCATCTATTCATTTTTAGCTCCTGAACACTTTTCATACTCTAAAAGCATCTTAGAATTGATTCACTTTTCATGTTACACTAGTGAAAAATGCTCTTTGACCTGAAGTTACAATTACTTTAAAATTTATCAACGCCTATTATCTCTGAATGTTGAAGCTGGCCTCCCTCCCACAAAACTTTGCAAGTATTTAAACCAAACAGGATCTTGAGTGCTCCCAAGGCAGTCCGTCATCAAATCTGGGAGCTTGCTCAAACTCATATCCGTCCAGCCAGTGATACCATCCAACATATCCTCTGTTGTCCCCTTCTCCTCCTGCTTTCAATCTTTCCCAGGACCAGGGCATTTCCAATGAGTCAGTTCATTGAATCAGGTGGTCAAAATATTGGAGCTTCAGCTTCAGCATCAGTCCTTCTAATGAATATCCAGAACTGATTTCCTTTAGGATTGACTGATTGAATCTGCTTGCAGTCCAAGGGACTCTCAAGAGTCTTCTTCAACACCACAGTTCAAAGGCATCAGTTCTTCAGCACTCAGCTTTCTTTATGGTCCAACTCTCATATAAGTACATGACTACTGAAAGAACCACAGCTTTGACTAGATGGACCTTCGTCAGCAAAGTAATGTCTCTGCTTTTTAATATGCTTTCTAGGTTGATCATAGCTTTTCTTCCAAGAGCAAGTATCTTTTCATTTCATGGCTTTTATTATTTGTGAATAGTTGCCACCAATGAAAATATGTGGTTATTTTAAAAATCTGAATAACTTTTAATTTTAAACATGTAATACTGATAAACAAGCATTTAGAGTATCATCCTTCAAAAGCTTTCTATGTACAACAGATATGAAAAAAATAGTAATATTTAGATCAGTTTTCTTATTTGGAAGAGTTAGAACTCTTATCTAGGTAGGTAGCACTGAGTTCTTTTCTCTGTGGCACCTTTCTATTTGTCCTCAATCTTCTCAGGCCCTCTCATTTTTTTCTGTCCCTAACATTGTTACGCAGATAATTCATCCCATTTCTGTCTATGAGGGCTCAGTAAGGTGTTTTGTAGTCAAAGCAAGACCTGCATTTTCCAATATTTTCTCTTGGAGCCAATTTACAATATTTCTTTGCTCCCTTTTCTCTTTGCCTTCTATCTCTGGAAGACTTTTATGCAAGCTAAGTTTGCAATGTGTTAGAATGTTAAGAGGTATCACCAAATGCAAATCTGCAAGCATGATTTTGTCCTCAGAAATTATCTGAATTGCATTTCAGTATTCATATTACTCTTCCCACCTTTCCCTCATTACAGTCAGAGGCGTGGAAATTTCACGTGGCTCGTTATTGTGAGTGAAAGTGTGAAAGTGTTAGTCGTTTCACTTGTGTCCAATTCTTTGCGACTGTTTTGACTGTAACCTGCCACGCTCCCCTGTCCATGGAGATTCTCCAGGCAAGAGTACTGGAGTGAGTTGCCATGCTCTCCTCCAGGGGATCTTCCCAACCCAGGTCTCCTGTCGTGCTGGCAGATTCTTTGCCATTCTAATTTGCATATTACAAAGCCTAAATCTAAGGCTTCTTCTCTCCAGCCCTCTTCTCCTCTGGCCAGTCATGCCATCTGAGTCACCAGGAAAGCCAGAAATCATCTCTGATCTGGAGCTTTTAAATGTGTTAAGGACTCTGACAATTATCTTTTCCCTCTCAAACACCATTTTGAAATAATAATTGTTTGGTACTTAAATAACATGGTGGAGACTGTTGCACTTTTGTTGATGCATATATGCTGATGTAAAGATGTACATGCCCTGTCTTCAAGTAAATCTAAAACTTTCCAGCTGATTATTTTTTCTTGCATATTCTGAATTTTCTTTGTTGTTTGGCCATATTTCATGAATATAGTTCAAAAGGTCATTATAATGTTGCAATGAACTATATATTATACATATATGTGACCCAATCTAAGTTCATAGGGGCCTGACTCTCTTATCCTATGGTTATTGATGCATAAGAAAATATACATTAATCAAGACCTATCAATATCCAAGATAATTGGTTTTCAATCCTGACTCTGCCTCCAGCACTCTGCGTGACCTTGAGTACCTTCTATCCCTAAGGTACAAAGCCTTGTACCTTTCTGATCCTTGATTTTCTTATCTGTAAAATAGAATGATTATATGTCACTAATTATTTTTCAAGTACTTTTTCCATGGTAAGAATTGCATTTAATGGTAAGAATTATTTCTGAGTCTCACCATTGGACTAGATTTTTCAGTAGTGAATATACAGTTCTCATAAATTACTTTCTATGTTACATTCTAGCAAGTTTTTATTCACAGAGGTCAGTTTGATGGTATTTATTTTCCTATATGCTGATATGGCATTGTGGCCTCCACCCTGAGAATTCCTTAGAACATTGCTATTAAAAAGAGTTTTTGTCATAGTTATATTAAAGTCTCAACAACTGTACTTCTTGTTCCTTTTCCATTCTTTGAACTATTGGAATAACAATGTTGATAGTTTTGGGAAATAAAGGGCCTTTTGCTTTCTTTTTTTGTTTGTTTGTTTCACTGCATAGAAGCTAAAGATGCTTCTGCTTTAAGATAATTAAAAAGAAAAAAGATAAAGGTAAAGGTGTGTACATGCTCAGTTGTGTCCTACTCTTGGTGACCCCATGGACTATAACCCACCAGGCTCTTCTTTCCATGGAATTCTCCAGGCAATAGTACTAGAGTGAGTTGCCATTTCCTACTCCATGGGATCTTCCTGACCCTAGGATCAAATCTTCACCTCTTGAGTCTCCAGCGTTGGCAGGCAGATTCTTTACCACTAAGCCATCTGGGAAGCCTGTGGGGTATCAGTATTCACTCTACATCTTACCAGTCTCTCATAAAATAACATTGGGCATAGAAGAACTCAAGAGAACTGTTTACATTATAGCTTTGTGGTAACAAAAACACACTTTTCCATAAGTATCAGATTAGTAATTCAGAGTCATAATAACTTGCAATGCATAACATCATTATCTAACACTAAGATGTTACAACTATTTTTTTCCTCTGAAGAGCATATTTAACTACTAGCACGAGCGTAAGATTTCCTTTTCTACCTAACAGAATTTAATCTTGCCCACAAAGTACTAACAGACAGAATGAAGCCAAACATGAACATTAAGAACTACTCCTAACTTCAGAATTCATATTTTTTCTCTAGTGGATTCTGAAGAGAAGAAAACACAGGGCTTGTAAAGAAATAAATGAATGGGATATCATGATCACTCAGAAACAGATGATTCATTCATTATTGAACAAAGGGGGAAAAACACTTCTAGTAATTATAATTAAATTGCTTATTTTTTAATTCTTAGAAATTTCAAAATTTTCAATAATTCTTAAATTCTTAAAAATAGAACCAGGTTTGATTAATTTTGTGTAAACAATATAAAATTATCAGAATATTTATTTACCTTTGTTTCTGTTTCATATTTACTTATGATCATGAAAGATGAAAAGAAAAGTATAGTTCTAAGGATTGGGGTATGGTAATCCCTCACATGCCTCATTTTCCTATTTGTATATTCTATTATTATCATTATCAAAAACCAAGATCAATAATTTATTTGTGAAGAATTTAAAAACCACCAGAAAGTGTTGTAGCATTTGAAGTCTTATTAAGTTAATATTGACAGTAGATTATTGTTGAGAAACACATTTCATTTTTGGATGCCTAGATTTATGACAGATTTAGTTACAAGGGACATGAATTTGATGTATAACACTGGAGTCTTTGAACTGCATGGGAAAATATCACAATTTTTCATTATATTAATGTCTTACATTGAGCTATCTGCTGCCTTGCTGCCCAAGGTTGAAGCAAATATTTTATTAGAAATCAAATCAATTTCAGACAATAAAAAGCCCATATTCCATCACTGAGTAAAGTACAAGCTCTTCAAAGTTGTTCTTTTAAATCAATAGAGTGTACCAGTTCATGTATTAGTATACAGCATCCAGGAATAATAAAGGATTAAGTTTTCACCCTTCTTCTTAACCTTGCTCTTTTATGTAGAGTCTTCTGATGCCAGTGTTGACTGATATGAAAATGCCTTGTGCTCTGTGTCACTGAGTTTTTTTTTTAATGTTGCATTTATTCTTTTTTTTTTTTGCCCAGTATAGAGATAGTCAGAATTCATATTTTTTACAGTTTAAGAGTACTAGTCACTCCCCTTTGTGGCTAGGTTCTGTTCTGTTTCTATTGCTCGTACATGGACTCTGTTAGAATGGAGAATTGCAGTGGCAGAGCAGGGGAGGGCAGAAAGGAAGAAGAGGGAACATTGGATACATGTGTCATTCTCTAGTTCTTTTTCCCTTTTCACATGCCACTCTCCTTAGGAGTGTTCACAGATCTTTCCAGTAAACTCTCCCATCTCCGATTTCTTTCCCAGTTTTTACTACTTCTTTTCTCCATCCCTGGGCTTCCCTAGTGGCTCAGATGGTAAAGCATCTGCCGCAATGTGGGAGATCCGGGTTCGAACCCTGGGTTAGGAAGATCCCCTGGAGAAGAGAATGGTTACTCAGTCCAGTGTTCTTGCCTGGAGAATTCCATGGACAGAGGAGCCTGGCAGGCTATAGTCCATGGGATGCCAAAGAGTCAGACACAACTGAGAGATTAACACTTTCACTTTCTTTATCCTCCACCCACTTTTCCTGGTGGATCTATCTATGCTCTGGCTTTGTCTTTCAAGATAACCTTCACTATTTTCTCACCCATAGGAGATAAAATCATGGTGCCTCTCAAGCCTGACCCCCATGTTTGATTTGATCTTCAGAACAAAGCTAGCATCTCTACCCAAATTCCTAATTTTAGAATCCCTTTTCAAATTTCCTCCTTTTTAAATTAATTAATAAAATAACCCTTAACCCTTTTCATATTATATATGGGCTGCTATGTTATGTGTTAAATGCCATTGAAGGTTCTTTTATTTTTCAGCTACTTCACTGATCTCCTTCACATTTAGCAGTAACTTCTTTGTCCACCCTGTTTTTGTGTGTCATTTCTTGTACTGTCCTTCATATCTACAAGATAGGAGGGGCACTTGAGTCTAGGTCTGATAGTACCTAGAACCTTCCTGCAGAATTAAAGAGGACTTTAGAGATTTTCTGAATTATTGATTTTTTAAGGAGTTAAAGATAGGAAGAAAAATATTTCAGTGATTTAAACATTAAACATTAATTGCAGTTGGGATCTGCCAGATATACTACCTGTTCTTCTCACAAAACTCAATTTATCATTTATAGGAAAGCAATTAGCAACATGCCTCTACATTTGTCCAGACATCTCTTGCCTCTTCCTGAGATCTGACTACATCTGTACAAGAAATCAAGCTGGTATTACATTGGCCAAACAATTTGGAAAATACTGTTTTTATTATATACACATACATCTATAGTTATATGTCTACATGTATCTTCATCTATCTAATCTATACTGTAATTTTTTAAATAGAAAACAGAAAATATATCAACTTTGTTTTAAACCATTCTTAGTATGAATCAAAAGATTTCTGGTATTTATTGAACAAAGATGAAAATCAATCTCCCATAATTTAAGAGAGAATGGTAATTTGTTTTAAAGTCAATACATGAGTTGCTAAGTCATTTCAGTCGTGTCCGACTCTGTGTAACCCCATAGAAGGCAGCCCACCAGGCTCCCCCATCCCTGGGATTTTCCAGGCAAGAACACTGGAGTGGGTTGCCATTGCCTTCTCGAATGCATGAAAAGTGAAAAATGAAAGTGAAGTCGCTCAGTCGTGTCCGACTCTTAGTGACCCCATGGACTGCAGCCTACCAGGCTCCTCGGTTACTAACTTTCAAATCAATGATGCTGTTTGTTTAACAGAGAGCTAACTTGAGAAGTCCAAAAAGCCGTTTGGTTTCTCTGATTATCCCCAAATTCTCACTGAATTTACATTTTCCAAAATAAAAGCAAAGCAAACTTACCAGGATTGTATCATTTATATACAACTGGAAATATTTCTTACTCAGAAAAATACTATCATTATACATTTGCATCAGCATTAATAGTTTTGTTTTTCATCAGATTTTATTGCAAGCAGTGTAGGAGAGATTTCCTAACCCTAAAATATTAACACATTTTGTTTCTAAATGTATGTGTCCTAGTATAATTCAAGTGGCCATAATCAGTATGCACTTCTTGTAGAATGGAAACATAAGTGACATTTTGAAATATTTTAATTGCATGTTCAGAAGTGCTAGTGGATATGCCAAAGTGAGAATACAATCCTGAAACTAATTAATGTGGCTTCATTTATCAAGAGCACTAGAGCTCTTATAAATACTAATAATAGCATTGTAACAGTGTATTTCCGTTTGTCTGTTGACACTCTGTGCTGTCATAGTGCCCCACACCATTGAGTCGAAGAAAGCCTTTGTGTGGATTTAACAAAAAGCATTCCACATTGTTTTGTAGTAAATTCATAAGACTGCCTACACTTCTAAGACTTCTTACACCAGGTAGTGATCTTACAATAGTGTCTATAGTACTGAGACCGATGGACTTGAAAAAACAACTATTTCATTGTTTGCAGAGCTGGAGAAATAAAGGAATCAGTAAAATGCATTCTACATTCAAATATGTTACTTTTTAAAAATATATGAAATACAAAAAACAATCACATGGCTCATCTGTGCAGGAAGTAAAGGTGAGCTGAGGGGAGGGATCAATATGGAGGTGTTAGTTTTAATATAAGGTTTTGCTTCATAAATAACATTACACTGAAACAGAAAAGTCTGTTTAAAATGGCACTCTTGAATAATGATCAGCCTTCATTTCTCATCATTAAATATCTAGGAATCTTTGCTAGGGGAGTGTTTGTCTATCACTGCTGTTGTGTTTGAATGAAAAGAGTACTGGATTAGGAATTCTAGATTTTTTTTTTTTTTAATCATAGGATTTTTTTTTTTAGTTGGAGGATTATTGGAAAATGTGTTATTTTCTGCTGTACAACAATGTGAATCAATTGTAACTGTACATATATCTACTCCCTCTTGAGCCTCCCTTCCAACTCCTCCCATCCCACCCCTCTAGGTCATCATATAGCACCATGCTGAGCTTCTTACCTTATACAGCAGCTTCCCACTATCTATCTGTTTTTTACATGGTAGTGTATATATGTCAACAGTACTCTCTCAATTTGTCCCACCTTCTCCTTATGCCACTGTGTCCATAAATCCTTTCTCTACATCTGTGTCACTATTCCTGACTTTCAAATAGGTTCATCAGTAGTAGATGTAGTCTTGGATCTTCTCTTACTTGGAAATTTTTTTTCATCCAACTTTATTTCTCAGGTCTTCATTTTCTTCATACATAAACATAAATTGAAGTCACAAATGTTTAAGGCCTTTTCAACAAATTCGAAAAGACTGTGATTTTGGAATCATTAATATAAGCTTCCCAAATAAAGAATACAGTGAAAGCAAAGTTAATAGAATTATATCCAAGAGAAGAATGCTTGCCAATGTGTAATTTTAAAAATTATTTGTGGGTCCTTTATAGTTATCTAAAGGCATCTGAAGGCAACCAGTTTACTCCTTTCTATGGGAATGAAATTTACAAGTACAGAGATCTCCATGGGCAATAGAATAATCCAAGTAAAATGTGGCAAAGGCATGTTAAATCCAAACAAAACTCTCATTTTGGAAAAGGAAAAAAAAAAAAAAACCAGCCATTGGGAAGCTAAATATGTATGAAAAGAAATTCCGCTCATACTTGAACTACATTAGTCATTTGGGGCAAAGGCTATGTTAGTAACACCATTCAAGGAAAGTAAGGCCACATTTCTGCATTGTTTTGTATGTCCTCTTGCTAAAAAGTTTCATTTGTCTTTGTTTTGAGCCTCAAGTACAGCTAAGTATTTATTGAATTTGCATTTGCTTCCTCTTTAGGAAGCTTATAAATCATCACCCTCATTATTTCAACAAATATTATTCTATATTAGTTTGGTTATAGAACTGGCCTTCAATTTTAGTTATTTTAATGGGTAAACTGGGATAGGAAAGAGGAACACTTTGGATTTTAGTGGTAACTATGCGATCAACTTACAAGCTCTATGACCTTGAACAATTTACTTAGTCTCTTGGATATTCAGTATTCTCATTAAAAAAATTAATAAAATCCATAACCTCTTGAATTAGGGTGAGATGAAAAAATGTATATGAAGCATGTATCATAGTGCCTATAATAGAGCAGGTCTTCATCAATTCTTAGCATTCTTCCTTCGAATTACTCATTCTCATATTGAAATAAGCACATTTCTTAATTTTTGAAATTTGTAGATCAGTGATTTGCTCCTGGTTTTGCTGCCAGTTGTGGGACCTTGAGCAAAGCACTGTCCTTTTGCACTCCAGTGTTCTTATCTGTAAAAGAAGATCTGAACTGTATAATTTTAAATACTTCACTACCCTTTCATTTAATTTTATTTCTTTTGGTCTTTGTAGTTTTAAATGAATGACGACAAAAAAATAGATGAAATACTATTAAGTGATCATGCAATAAAGTATAATAGTTTCCTATGCAACATGTCACAATCCAAGAGTATATTATACTAATTATTGTAACTTTCTTAAATCATTCCTACCAGAAATAGCTAAGTGACTTGAAATAGGTATTTTTAATCTTTCTTAAAAACAAGGAAAATTTAATCCACATGTTTCTTAAGTTGAAATCTTCCTGTTAATAATTTCTATTGAGTCATAGATATCTAGGTTTAGGTTTCTTTTAGTCTGCGGATGATTTTGTCTTGTCTTCTAAATGACAGCTACTGACTACATTAATATTCAGATCTCTGTCCTCTCTTCCCAAAAGGTCACTTTTTTCTCTTTTTAAAAAATTAAGCTCTTGTATTCCTGAAAAGCGAATTATTATTTCCCATGAAAATAGATTTTAGTTAGAAAGGCCTTTCTAAAAGCATGCAAATGAACAAAATACTGTATCCACATTAGATTATCAAATGATTCACTTTTATGTAGATGTTATATCAAATCTGCAAAGCAAAATCTGTGAGAAATGCACAGACAATCCTTATTTCACATACTTCCTGCCCCTCCCCTCAAAAATGACTATAGTATTATCATGAAGAAATGGTTGAACAATGACAAATGTGATCTTTGTATAACTCAAATTTTTTTTACTTAAAATTTAAAAGTATTCTAATATATTCAGAATGTATCTGAAAATATCTTTGGGCATAATATCCCATAGCATATTGTGATATGTCACACATACATGGAAATTACAATTTCATAGGTTATATATATTACAAAGAATGACTTTTTCATCAGTCTATTCCTTTATGATGGGGAAGCTAACCAATATTACTCTGGTACCATACTTGAAAATCTTCTGCTTTTTCCAACTCACAGGGTAAAGCAAACAAAAACCAGCAGCAACAAAACTTTATCCAAGGACAAGAATTCTTTAATTAATAAGTAAATGCAAAACTTGTCATTTTGCCTGCTCACCTTTACCCGAATATCATGTAATTAACCACTTGAAATTTAGAAGTTAGGTGAAGGTAATAAACTATATCTATTTCATCCCAAGTTTTCACTTTAAAATGTTTTCTTTTTCTTGTTTACCTGTTCCTGATATGTCTTTTCAGTAAGGGCACCTGGCTAATAACTTAAAAGTTTCTAAGTATAGCTAGCTATCAGATTAGCTCCATGAAGCCCATTTAGTACTTATAAAATGTTGTGGACACCACTTATAATATCTCTGGGAAGTTTTGTCACTAGTATTTTTCAAATTATATCACATTGTTTAAAATCTTGAGAATGGCTCATAAAACAGCATTTTCTTTCTTTTCCAGGTAGGCATATAAGATAAAATAGACTGAATACATTAAATTTTTTTATATTTTGGAAATATCTGAAAGCATAGTAGTACCATAGAAACATGTTTTAGTTTAAACATTCGTTGGAATAAGAAACAAAAAATAAAATATCAGTGCAGAGTTACATACTAATGACCTAGGAAGCAGTTCTCATAACAGGCAGGTTGGGAGTTTGTTGCCAGGGAGGAAGGAACATAATGCCCCAGGAACATTAGGGAATATTTGATGTTCAGGGAGTCCATTATATTGCAAACAGTGGTCATTCACTAGGTCTCTGTTAGGAGTAGACTGAGCTAAAGCAGAAATGTAAATTATTTTAAAGGCTTGATTTACTGCTTTGAAAATGTTGTCCACCCCCACCCTTCCCTGAGAAGCACATACTGTAATTACATGAAAATATCCACTCATAAAAAAAGTATGTTTCTCCCAGTTTGGCCATATGAATCACCACATGAGAAAGGACTATTAAAACATTAATCATTGTGATAAGCAGATGGAAACTTCATGATAATAGCAGGTGATTTAAAAAAGGAATGTATTTCTTAGAAGTCACAGTATTTTGTCATGTTTATGCCCACAAATGTATAAAAGCCACTACATTTCTTACATGCTAAAATATTGGTAATAATTAGATTTAGAATATTGTATTATACTAGATGGATAGATGATAGATAGAATTTTCACCTACATACTGAGTTATAAACAGTTTAAACATTACAGTCTGAATGAAATTTAAATAGAATTCTCAGAATGTGAGAAACCCAACATTTTCCATATGCACTGTCATATTCCATTCTTTTTCTAATATTCATATTTCATTAGCATTTAGTACACAGGCCTTGGGATTTTTTGAAAAGAAATATAAATATATTCTAGTTTGGTATTTGTGAACTATTTATCATTTAATTTACCATCAAGGCCTACTTAATTTTGTTTAAGACACTAAATTTAAGTCCCACCTCTTTTACTTTTGATATGCAAATATTTTTACTTTGATGTTGTAGCAGTACAAATTGAATTTTGCAACATGAACCGCTAATGCTAATTTGATTACTTCTGTATTAGTGTTGAGTGCTGCTAAAATAGCAAGAGATTGTTTAAAAAATGAAACTGGGAATGGAAGAACTCTTTCTCTGCAGGCCCTCTGCAATGATGGTAGTATTAATGCATGTACATTAATGCTTGATGATTCTCATACAGCCATGAATATTAATTTTAAAGACAAACAATTTAGGATTTTTTAAAAAACCTGACAGCTTGATTTTTTAAAAAACTGAGTTCATCAAAAAGTCCTGACTGAACTTTTCAATAGCTCAGATAGTTTGAATCCATTTAAGATATTTATTGCAGACGATTTAGACGATGAATTCTTTTTAGCATTCAAGATGTTTATCAAATATAGTGAAGACAAGGTGCAGAAATTAAGAATTCAATACATTTTGGATGGAAGTGAATCAGGCTTTTTTAAAAAAGAAAGAATGAACCTTTTTAGAAAGATCTATTTAATTGATTTATTTGATAAAGTTGAGGAGATTGCTAATGACTTGTAACAAAAAGGATGACATAAACATCTGATTACAATGCAAGATAAGACAAGAATACCTGACAGCTGTTGAAAAATGACTTTTCATGTTTTCATAGTACCTGAAAGTAGTATCTCAACAAAAAAATAAAAAAACTCATTTATACACATGCTCTACAAGATCATCCATTGGTGGAGCTGCAGTAATATCTGCCACCTGTAGTGTGCCTGCAGCGTGCATGTTGCTTGTCTGTTTATCAATGAAATGTCTGTGTATGTCTGTCTGTAATTTGCATTATGCCTGAAAGTCTCTATGCTCATTAACCTTTTACAGGTGCCGCACCATTCCAAGGAACTGCAGGTACTAAAACAATGGGCAGTATTCTTGAAGGCACAGCACACTGAGCTCCACCTTCTCCTCCTGCCTACCCTCAGGCAATGTTTTGGAGGCTATGCAATGAGTTAGATATTTGTGGCCAAGCTAAGGAAGTAAAAAAGGAGTAGCTAGTGACTGAATGAGGGCACTGTATATTTTCCACATATTACTCATCATCTGACTAGAAAAAGAAAAATTTGATATAAAAAAGATGGAAAGAGATTGAGAGAGATGGAACAACCATTACCTTATAAATTATCAAGAGTTTTTCTTCAGGATGTGACTAGCAAAAATATTTTAGAATGTATGCACATACTGTCAGTTTTCTTAAAAGTTTCTCAATAGTGTATGTGAACATATAATACAGTGATTAACTAGGTTAGAATGTTGATAATAGAGATTACTAGGCTGATGATTATAAAATTAATTATACTGAGGATAAATACTAAACACTAGTTGGTTGATTCTTTTTAAACCTAGAATTTTTTGTGTAATGCAGTTTTAAATAAGATTAAGCATTCTGCTGTTCCACACCTGTGGACATTCACAACTTGTATACTTAGGGAGGGAAAATTATGGTTTTGCATAAATATTTTTAACCTCCATGTATGAAAGAAAAAGATTCTGATTCTTTCCAGTCACTGCCTCTGAAAAATCAATTTTCTTATTCAAATTAGCCACAAATTTATTTTGTGAATGTGTTCTTTATATTCAATGCAAAGTTTCAAAAGAATTTAAGTCAATCTACCATAAGCAAAGCCTTATCAAATAGACATTAAATAGACAAGCAAACCACTAATAAATTCCAACAGCCTTATAAAAGTTGGTGAATGCTACTGTGATTGTAAAGATTATTAGTGCTATTAAAAATGGTGATGCCATTGATACTAGTCTTTATCATTGAAACTATTTTCAAGGGCTAAAAATGGGGGAAAGCATAAACTGAGCTCACTTCTTAATAAGTTCACAATTGAGATTACCGTCTTGTTCAACCTCCCATTTTGAAAATGTAAACTTGTTTGTAAGTCACTTAAGGAAATTGTTAAACATAATAGCCCATCTCTTTGTTTTCATAATGATTATAGAAAACAATCTAAAATTCTTTATATATATAATGAAAATAATCAAGGTTGACTATAGTAAGTACAGATGACAATTTATTTTCCTTTAAAATGAGATTTTACTGATATAAATGTTCACTGCTTGTTCATCACTTCATCTCTTTCTCACTCACACTATTTCTTTCTGTTCAAATGTCATGCTTTAAAAAAAAAAAACAAAAACAACAACTGTCTGTTTTAGAATACTTCCTCTTCTGTAGCACTCAAGTCATCAATGAAATGTGTCTTAAATTGTATCTCCTGAAATATACCATTGGCTCATGCTAAAAGAAAACTGAGTTCTACTCCTCACCCTCAAGTCTTAATGTCAGTTCTTATTTTGCCCGTTTTCATTTTCATTTAAGGAGACAACTTGTCCAGTGGATCCTGTTAAAGATAATGTGAAAATCACAAACAGTTTGTCTCATTCAGAGGGCAGGGTTGTGAGAGGGGGAAAGAGAACAGTGACTACAAAAGAGGAAAGAATTAGTGTAGAACATCCTTGATAAAAGCATTGCTTAGTTCATCTTTAGTTCCATTTAGATTGGTACTCATGTGACAGGAACTAATTAATTTTTAAAATTTTTATTCAATCTTTATTTAAATTTCAATAGATGCATTTGGCTGGTGTTTACCATATTGCACAGTGCAGATTTAGATACTCATGTTTTCATTTCATTTTAAAAGACAAAGACTAAATGTTTTCAATTTAGCCTTTGAAATAGACTCCAAAGAATAAAACTAGTCATCATTCTTTTGAAGATTCATTGCTCCTTTTTTAATATCACATGACTTATCAGTTTCTGTGTTTTTAATCTCCTTCTTCATTGAATATAATTAAAATATATCTTCCAAATTAGGATCACACACATGTATACATATGTATAAGCATGTGTGTATATA
>SJYX01016889.1:0-12461 GCA_006410675.1 Oreotragus oreotragus
TCATGGTTTCTTAATACATTGAAATTAGCCTTTTAACCAAAGAGTGTATTTCTGTTTAAGCCTGAAATCTAAGTAGGATAAAATAATTTCTTAAATAAAATGAAAACGGAAATTAAATAGATATTTAAGTATTAGCCACTGTGATTCAGACCACAATCATACATTTGTACTCCCTTTAAAATGATAAGACATGAGTCTTTTCAGCATTCATGCTTTATAAATATATATTTAAATGATTATCATATTAGAAAGGACACAAAGCTTTTATAAATTTTGTAATTAAGACTATGTGTATAAATTTTAAAGACACCCTTGTTAGTTTGCTATGACATTATTCTAATATAATTATGCCATGATTATCACAATTCACTAATATTTTTCCTAGCTATTATAAAAGATTCTGTCGTTTTTAGCCCAGATTAATTTACTGGATCAGAAACCATCTAACAAGTGATGCTTTGGAGATAAATATATCATTTGTGATTTGAGGGAAAATTTTATCTAGTTGAAGTTATGTCATCTGTAATTACCGGAGAAGGCAATGGCAACCCACTCCAGTACTCTTGCCTGGAAAATCCCATGGACANAATTTACTGGATCAGAAACCATCTAACAAGTGATGCTTTGGAGATAAATATATCATTTGTGATTTGAGGGAAAATTTTATCTAGTTGAAGTTATGTCATCTGTAATTACCGGAGAAGGCAATGGCAACCCACTCCAGTACTCTTGCCTGGAAAATCCCATGGACAGAGGAGCCTGGTGGGGTGCAGTCCATTGGGTTGTGAAGAGTCGGACACTGCTGAGCGACTTAACTTTCACTTTTCACTTTGATGCACTGGAGAAGGAAATGGCAATCCACTCCAGTATTCTTGCCTGGAGGATCCCAGGGATGGCGGCATCTGTAATTATAACTATGCTGTTAAAATTGTAAATGATTTCTTTCTATAAAGACAACCATTTATGCAGTGAAGTGAATTTGCATTTTATTGTTAACAGAAAATTGTAAGTTATAAATTACTATTTGTATTATTCATAAAATTGAGTTTTATTATAAAACTAAAAAAAAGTTTTATTATTTTATACAAATGCATACAAATCAAGGAACAATTATGGTAATATTTGCACTTACAATTTAAACAAAAATTTTATTTGCTTTCTAGTTTTCATTTAATTTTTCTGTGTGCTTAGTCCCTCAGTCATGTCCAACTCTTTGTGACTCTATGGGCTGTAGCCCACCAGGCTCTTCTGTCCATGGGATTATCCAGGCAAGAATACTAGAATGGGTAGCCATTTCCTTCTCCAGATCTTCCTGACCCAGGGATTGAACCCACATCTCTTGCATCTCCTGCACTGCAGGCAGATTCTTTCCCATCTGAGGCACCAGGAAAGCCCTTAATTTTTATATAATATATATATTTTGAAAGAAGTAATTATTAAAAACACTAGGTCAAATATTAAAATTCCATATTTACATTAGAAAAGAACACACTATGACTCTGTTTAGCGAATTGTTTCTTAATAGTAAACATCAGTTTGTTCCTTCAGATTTTCATGATATAGAGTAGCTGTAGCTAAAATATGTCTTAATTAATCAACATTTTATTTATTAATATTTACCGTTGTGAGTAAATATTGGACTGCAAGGAGATCCAACCAGTCTATCCTAAAGGAGATCAGTCCTGGGTGTTCATTGGAAGGACTGATGCTAAAGCTGAAACTCCAATACTTTGGCTACCTCATGCGAAGAGTTGACTCATTAGAAAAGACCCTGATGCTGGGGAGGGATTGGGGGCAGGAGGAGAAGGCGATGACAGAGGATGAGATGGCTAGATGGCATCACTGACTCGATGGACATGAGTTTCGGTAAACTCTGGGAGCTGGTGATGGACACGGAGGCCTGGCGTGCTGCAATTCATGGGGTCACAAAGAGTCGGGTATGACTGAGAGACTGAACTGAACTGAACTGAACTAACTGTTGGGTAAAAATATAGATACAAAGTACTTATAAAAATTATGAAAATCATTATATTTTATGTTAGTTTGAAAATAAAATTTGTTATTGCATCACATAACCTAAAAGCTATTGAAGTTGAGGTATTTGTTGACATGGAGTCTAACAATTATTTTATGTTAAATGAAGAATTACTTTTAAATCACAAAAAAGGCAGTTTTATTTGTATTAATCATAAGCAAAATAGAAAATCTTTAACATCTCTACATTCAAAATAAACTCTCTTTATAAGCCAATAAGAAAATAACTCAGAAAGGTAAAAGATACAAAGGACATGAAAAGACAATATGCAGGCAAAAATTGAGTGAATAATATACACTTCTTAAAATGTGAATATAACATTTTATAAAATAATATAAATATAAATGTGAATTTATATTTAATTAAAAAGAGGCAGAGGATATAAAGAGGCATTTCACAGAAGAGGATATGCAAATGACTGGAAGCATTGTAGTACATTTGTATAAAATACAGTAGTGACAATCTAATATACATTCTGAAAAGTAGAAATAATGTAAAGATTATTCACTGTTCAAGGGAATTGTGAATAAGATTATTCAGAGTGCTGTTGGTAGGGTGGTAATTTGCTGCTTCCTGATCTGGGTGCTCATTGCATGAATGTGATTACCAGTGAAAATATACTGAGTTGTGATATTGTTACAATCTGCTTTCCAGTATGTATATTATACTTCATTTAAAATTGAATAGGGGCAGGATGAGGGGGATTACAGAAAGAGCAATATAATCGATTTTTCATGTAATTTTAGAGAAGAAACCATAGAACGATAGAATAGTTTGTGATTCACTTTGAGATAAATGGGAAAAGAAAAAATGCAAAGAAATTAAATAATTAAAAGAGAATGCTGCTGCTAAGTTGCTTTACAATGGCATAACAATTAAAAGATGAACTATAGACATACTTATAACACATGAACGGGGAAGGCAATGGCACCCCACCCCAGTACTCTTGCCTGGAAAATCCAATGGACGGAGTAGCCTGGTGGGCTGCCGTCCATGGGGTCGCTAACAGTCGGACAGACTGAGCGACTTCACTTTCACTTTTCTCTTTCATGCTTTGGAGAAGGAAATGGCAACCCACTCCAGTATTCTTGCCTGGAGAATCCCGGGGATGGGGGAGCCTGGTGGGCTGCCGTCTATGGGGTCACACAGAGTCGGACACGACTGAAGTGACTTAGCAGCAGTAGCAGCATAATACATGAAAAAAATGGAAATCTCATAAAATAACAGAAAGACTCATCCCAATATTGCAGTTAAACGAATGGTTTAGTAAAAACATAGATCCTCATCAGTAGAAGATTGATTAATATATTTGACACATATAATCATTTTCCTAGGCATCTTAAGGATATTTTTCTCAGATTAATCATATTGCTAAAACATGAAGCCCAAAACATGCTTTCCTTTACTCCAATTCTTAAGACTTTTTGCTCCTTGCCTTTTGCCGTTTCAGTAACCTTTTATGTTGATATCAGAGTGTCCACATGCATAGTGACATCTATCTTGTAATTATTCCCAGCTTACAATGGGTAGATACTACCAAATTTTCAAAGATATTATCCCTACATATTGTCAACCCTCAGTGCATTTCCCAATGCCTTTTTTGAAGAAAGTATTTTCTGTGGAATCCGAGGGCAAATGCTTTTCTATATATTAAGCAGTTTGCACGCACTTCAATAGTCCTTTCTCCATAAGCTCCATGATTCCTTCTTTCACATTACATGGAGTTATGGTCTTTCCAACTCATTCAATACCAGCCATATTTGAAGCCACAATTTAGTTAAATAAATAAATAAATTGTTAAGACCGGCTATGAAGCTAACACTGGGTTCAGAATACTGAATCTGTTTCTGTAAGTAAACCCTTTTGACAAGCTCAGCCTGATCCAGTGTTATGCTCCTCCTTCCCTGGTCTACCACCCTTAGATATTTCTGCATGTATTCCTGTGACCTTGACAATATAACATGTTCAAATGATACCAGATTTTGGTGTGTATCCCGATGCAAGCTTTGTACTTGCACCCCCTTCCCAAATGAGATCCACTTGGGTTTAAATCTAACTTTAGACACTGTGGGGCTTCCCAGCTAGCACTAGTGGTAAAGAACCCACCTGCCAGTGCAGGAGACATAACAGACATGGGTCTGAACCCAGAGTGAGTCAGATCCCCTGAAGAAGAGCATGGCAAACCCCTCCAGTAATCTTGCCTGGAGTATCCCATGGACAGAGGAGCCCAATGGGATACAGGTGATGCGACTGCAAAGAGTCAGACATGACTGAAGTGACTTAGCGTGCACTCACACACATAGGTATTATAGTAATGAGAGATGCTAGAGGTAGGTTTTGAGGAAATGTGCTTATATGGAAACAGCTCAAGAGAAATCTTTAGAGGGGATTAAACACAGGAAGGGAATAGGAAGGGAATATTTCTTCCCCAGGAAAAGAGGTTCAAGGGAAATAGGGTTCATCGCACATATTGTCCCATTGTTCGCCAAACCCTAAATAGCTAATTATAGGACTGGAAATGCTGTGAATTGTAATTCAATAAACTGTAGTCTCATAATCTGTGTCTAATTTTCTGAAATGTTGCATTGTGGCTAATAAGAGCTAAGAGAATTTCAGGGGAATCATAGAAGCTCTCTCGTTCTTTGATGATGACTAGAAATGGAAATTTAAATTCATTTCATTGTCTATTTATTTCTGTAATCTCTCAAATGCAGTCAAAAGAACTAACTCAAAACAGAGTATTCTATTCTCTATGCCATAATATCATTTTAATATTTAAATCGTTTCTGTTTTTTTAAATTATGTTTCATTTTCTATTGACCACACTTCGTGGCATGTCATATAATTTAGTTTCCTGGCCAGGGATCAAACCCATGCCCAGTTATGGAAGCACAGTCTTAACCACTGGACTGCCGGGGAAGTCCCTATGCCATAATACATTATTGCACTGGTCCCTTGTCTCTTACTACATGGATATCCATAGCAGCTTTACTTCCTTCACCTTCAGGTATAAAATTATGAAAAACACTCTTTACACTGTATGCTATGTTCCTTGAGAGTCCCATTTTCACTTTTGGTTTAACTCCTGCCTTCAAATTTCTTCAGGTCAGATAACCAACCTCAACTTCCTATCTTCATGGCTCTATTTACCTAGAACTAGTATAGTAAAAAGCAAAGGCAGGGGTTTGCCTTGCTGAGAAATGTCTGTATATGTAGTCAAACCTATGGTTTTTCCAGTAGTCATGAATGGATGTGCGAGCTGGACCATAAAGAAGCCTGAGCACCAAAGGACTGATGCTTTTGAACAGAGGTGCTGGAGAAGACTTGAGAGTCCCTTGAACTGCAAGGAGATCAAACCAGTCAATCCTAAAGGAAATCAAGTCTGAATATTCATTGGAAGGACTGATGCTGAAGCTGAAGCCCCAATACTTTGGCCACCTGATGCAAAGAGATGACTCCTTAGAAAAGACCCTGATGCTGGGAAAGATTGAAGGCAAGAGGAGAAGAGGGCGAGAGAGAATAAGATGGTGAGATAGCATCACCTTCTCAATGGACATGAATCTGAGCAAACTGCCAGAGATAGTGAAGGGTAGGGGAGCCTAGTGTGCTTCCATTCATGGGGTTGCAAATTGGATGTGACTTAGAGACTGAACATCAGCAATATTTTCATTCCTAAATAGTATGCGTATTAGAAAACCAGAAGACACTCTATTTTAAGTGCCTAATATTTTGATGTCTGAGTCCACACAATTGGGAAGTCTTCCTGTTGATTTCTGAAAGTTTTTTTTTAACATTTACAATATATTCAGTATTACAGTGTAAGCACTCTCATCTTCATATTTCTTTACAGATGTGAAAGCAAGCAGATTTGCCTACATTGAAACATTTGCAAATAGGTTTGGAGTTCAGATTTGGTCTCACTTCAAAGCTTCTTTTCCCTTGATAAAATTGAGCCTCCTGTTTATACTGTGTTCTAATTCATTGTCTTTTCATGTCCCCTATTCCTACCAATAGACTCTAGTTCTGTGATGTGTTAAGACCTTTCAAATTACTTTTAATGATTTGGAGCAACATGCAGAAGGAATAAAGGCAAATACTAGAAATAACCACAGAAATTATGAAAATATATGCCCCAGAGAAAAAAATATGCTCAGAAGATCAAAAAGAGAGCCAAGAACTGAGCCTTGCATCACAGAATTCTTAATGGATTTGAGCTAAAATGAGTTTGATTTTATATTCCATAGCTATCTACTTAGCCTGCAGCTACAGAGGAAGAGAAAATTTCTGATTATAGAATTTATACAACCCAACTGAAGAATATTGGAAATTTCAAAATTCACATAAAATTAAAAGCATGCACAAGTAAACAATGAAGGAAAAAGACTGCATATATTTTTCATGCTCCCTGAATTAAATTATTGTTGCAAGCATTTTCCTTGAATGTAACATTCATTACAAATTTTAGCATATACTATTTGCATAATATGTTTATAGAATGCCTGCTATTATGCTTAACATTTCTATGGGGTTAGTGGAATTATGCTATGTTACTTAGTAAGCCATCTCATTAGTTCAGATATTTAGTTTGTTTCTAACTTCAGTTCAGTTCAGTCATGTCCGACTCTTTGCAGCACCATGAATTGCAGCAGGCCAGGCCTCCCTGTCCATCACCAACCCCCGGAGTTCACTCAAACTCACATCCATCGAGTTGGCAATGCCATCCAGCCATCTCATCCTCTGTCATCCCCTTCTCCTCCTGCCCCCAATCCCTCCCAGCATCAGGGTCTTTTCCAATGAGTCAGCTCTTCACATCAGGTGGCCAAAGTATTGGAGTTTCAGCTTTAGCATCAGTCTTTCCAATGAACACCCAGGACTGACCTCCTTTAGAATGGACTGGTTGGATCTCCTTGCAGTCCAAGGGACTCTTAAGGGTCTTCACCAACACCACAGTTCAAAAGCATCAATTCTTCGGCGCTCAGCTTTCTTCACTGTCCAACTCTCACATCCATACGTGACTACTAGAAAAACCATAGCCTTGACTAGACGGACTTTTGTTTCTAACTTAATCATATTCAATTGTGACCATTTTCTACATAAGAATACGTGTCAATTACATATTCCATTGTTTGTTATTATAAAAAAATCTCCTCTACCCCCTCACAAAGATTATACCTATTTATATTTTTATACTTCGAATGGGGCTCCCCAGGTGGCATTAGTGGTAAAGAAAACGCCACCAATGCAAGAGACACAGGAGAGGACAAGTCTAATCCCTTGGTTCAGAAGATCCCCTGGAAAAGAGCATGGCAACCCACTCCTGTATTTTTTTCCTGGAGAATCCCATGGACAAAGGAGCCTGGCGGTATAGTCCATAACATTGCAAACAGTCAGACACAACTGAAGTGACTTAGCATGTACACATACTTAGAATACACTCCATGATGGAATAGTCCCACTGCAAATTTTATACCCAAGAGAAACTCATAAATGTATATCACAGAACATAGATAAGAAAACTTATAGCAGTATTTTAATTAAGTCCAAAAATTAAGAAAATATAAATATTGTTCAGCAAGTAATTATGTAATAAATCCATATTTGGAGTATTGTAAAACAGGGAAACAAAGAAGCCATATAAATGTACACAAAACAACATGCAATTCTGAGTGAAAAAAAAGGTATAGCCTTCTTAAATAGGGCAACAACCAGAAACAGAGTGCACTCTCATTTTAGAAAAGTTCCAGGCAGATGTACTGATGAACCTGGGAAAGTGAGCAAAAGTGACAGCCTGGATGTAGCAGGCACAAAGTAGCTACTTCCTTTTGGGACAACCTCTGCCACTTGTATCCAGTGCCCACTGGAAGCTACTCTCTTAAAATCTAGTGAGAAATTTTTATTTATTTTTGAATAAAAAATTATAATTTAGAATAGCTCAACAATTTTTTGTTCTGATTTAAAGAAATGAGTTCTAGAAAATACATTACAAAAATCATATATAGCTTTTTTGTTTGTTTATTGTTATTCTTTATCTTTAATTAATTCTTATTGGATTGTAGTTGCTGTACAATGTTGTGTTAGTTTCTACTGTACAGGAGAGTTAAGAGACAGATCCAGTGCCCACTGGAAGCTACTCTCTTAAAATCTAGTGAGAAATTTTTATTTATTTTTGAATAAAAAATTATAATTTAGAATAGCTCAACAATTTTTTGTTCTGATTTAAAGAAATGAGTTCTAGAAAATACATTACAAAAATCATATATAACTTTTTTGTTTGTTTATTGTTATTCTTTATCTTTAATTAATTCTTATTAGATTGTAGTTGCTGTACAATGTTGTGTTAGTTTCTACTGTACAGGAGAGTGAATCAGCTGTAAGTATACATATGTCCCCTCTTTTTTGAATTTCCTTCCTATTTAGGTCACCACAGACCACTGAGTAAGTAAGTTCCTTGAGCTAAAACTTGTAGAGACAGCTCTGGAAAGAAGTAAATACTTCCACCCAGAATGTTAAGTGTTTTGACATATTTTTATAATGCTTCTATTTTTGTGTGAAAATAAGAATTATTCTACAGATGTAGAATAAGAAGGCTTGAGAAAAATGACTGTGCTTCTTATAAACCAAGAAAACTTTTTCACCAACTCAGTATAATTTGGTGAAATGTGCTGTTAAAAATACTGAGGTGAATAAAATACTGTCTTTGTGTGTTATTTGACAGAGAAATAAATATTTCACAATTTTTGTGTTGCAATGTGAGCTTTGTAATGGATGTGCAGAGAACGTAAAATGGATGCAGAGAGAAAAAAAGTAGCTAAAAGTTACTCTTGTGTTTAGGTTTTTTTATTTTTAATGGCATAAAGCAACATTCATATATGCATGCTCTTTCTGCAGGATAGAAATCTGGGCATGGCATAGATGGATTCTTTCCCTCTGGTGCATGAGGCCAAAATCATGGTCTTACCAAAACTGCACTTACATTTGTAGACACATACTCTCTTCCAGGATCACTAAGGTTGTCAGGAGAATTAATTCTTCATGGTTATATGACTATTTTCTTATTGGTTTTGGCCAAAACTTGTTCCCAGTTGCTAGGGGGCCCACTCAAGTCTTAGCCCTGTGGCCCTATTACAAAATTCAAGGACAATTCAAGTAGGAGAATGTTTCTCTAGCTGTCTACAAGGGAAGATTGTGTAACATGCCTAATGATGGCAGAGACTGCCCCATCATCATTGCCGTATATTAAATAATGTGTGATGGCGTGCTCAATCGTGTCTGACTCTTTGCGACACCGTGGACTGTAGCCTGCCAGGCTCCTCTGTCCATGTGGTTCTCCAGACAAGAATACTGGAGTGGGTTGCCATGCCCTTCTCTAGGGCACCTCCCTGACCCAAGGATCAAACCCACATCTCCTGCATTGGCAGGTGGATGCTTTAACGCTGAGCCAACAGAGAAGCCTGTGTTATCTAATATTACTTATTAATTACCATCAATGTTATTAATCATAGTTGAAATGTAATCTGTATAACTTCAATAATATTTTCATCATGACATTGCAACTGTCAATAAATCCAATACATATGAATACTTTTTACATTTATTTTTTCTACCATGAGAGATGAAGTATATCACCTTTAAGCTACATTTTGCTNTGGATGCTTTAACGCTGAGCCAACAGAGAAGCCTGTGTTATCTAATATTACTTATTAATTACCATCAATGTTATTAATCATAGTTGAAATGTAATCTGTATAACTTCAATAATATTTTCATCATGACATTGCAACTGTCAATAAATCCAATACATACGAATACTTTTTACATTTATTTTTTCTACCATGAGAGATGAATTATATCACCTTTAAAGCTACATTTTGCTGTAAAATTTGTAATTTTTTGTGCAGAATATATCACATATTTTGATTTGTTCTTGCATTCAGATATTTAAAGTAGTCCATTTATTTTCACTTAATTATTGAAATTCAAGTTGTTATTTAAATGTTTTTCACAAACTTTAATTCTTTGCTATGAACTATGATTGATACATTTCACATGGAAGCTATTTTCTGGAAATATGTGAAAAACTGACTTGGCTATTTATAAATCATTATAATTTTAATATTTCTACTTCTTATTTTTGTTTAACTTAAAGGAATATATAACATCTGGCATTATATGTTGAGACTATTGGTCAAACTGTATAATATTGAGTAAATGAAATATGAATTTCTAATTCACTTGTGAATTATTAACACTAAATTTTAAACCTCAAAAATTTGCTAAGGAATTGAATTTCATGCTTAGAAATGTATTTTCTGTCTCAAAGGTTTAATTTTCTATCCTGAACATATTTTTATTTAAGGCAGCTAGGCAAAGTCTAAATGTTCTTTCCATGAGCTGTCCATCATTTACATTACATGAATAGATATAATCATAAATCTGGAAGAATGTGCAAAATCAATCAACCAAACAAACTGTGCATAGAACTCAAAAGATGTAAATTCTAAATGCTCAAAATGCATTCAACCAAAAACTGTAGCAGCTTCTCTTCTTCGTAAATTATTTTATTTTTATTTATATAGTTTATTATGACCTTTTAACTTGAGTCAATATGAGTATCAAAGAGTTAAATAGGAGAATTCTGGCCCTTAATTATTCTTTATTTTTTAAAAGTGGAAAGTATCAGATTTTCTTAGATAAGTGTTTTTGCCAATAAATAATTCAGACTTTTCAATATCAGAAGAAAATCACTTTAAAGTGAGCAATGTATAAATGGAATATTGTATGCTTATTTCATCTTTATTATTCTTTACTAAACACAAAAATTAAAATTGTCAAACCCTATACATTTGGAACTAGGTAGTGCAAATAGAATCATTGCTAATAAAAAAATAGAGCTTTGTCTGTTTAAATGTGTATTAGTAAAATGAATTCTTAAGCATGATCTTCTGCATAGAGTGGTGTTTTTAAAATTAGAAATTATGAATGGTTCTAACATGTGCATCAATATACTTACATGATAGATATGCATTTACCTTTGTACAGCAATATTTTCTCAAACTTCTGGCTGTTAAACTTTATAAATGAATAAATTAAGAAAATCATATATTGTCTTTGACCTCAAAACAATTAGCTGATTTGCCTTTTAGCAAACCTTAACTGTAGCTCCATCTGTCGAGTAGGTACTTTGAATATGTCAAACTTCTTGAGCCTTCCCTGCTAGCTCAGTTGGTAAAAGAATCAGCCTGCAGTGTAGGAGACCCCAGTTTGATTCCTGGGTTGGGAAAATCCACTGGAGAAGGGATATGTTACCCACTCTGGTATTCTTGGGCTTCCTTTGTGGCTCAGCTGGTAAAGAATCTGCCTGCAATGCAGGAGACCTGGGTTCAATCCCTGGACTGGGAAGATCCCCTGGAGAAGGAAAGTGTCTACCTACTCCAGTATTCTGGCCAGGAGAATTCCATGGACTGTATACCCCATGGGGTCACAAAGAGTCAGACACAACTGAGTGACTTTCACTTCTCATTTGAGCCTTCACTTCAGTACTTTCTTGATCTCTCCACCAGGAACTGACAGTGAGTTCACTGTCATACACTGTATGAATCGGGCCTGGAATAAATGCTTTTTATCTTAACTTTCCTCAAAGGTACATGCTCAGCAATTAGCGAGTTCTGCTCCAGCTGACCTACAGAGGTAAATTAAGAGGCCATGACTCTAGTTAGTTGCCTGCAAAAGTACCCAGTACACTCTTGAGAATTTGCTCCTCAGCTGAACTGGGATTTGGGTTTCTGAAAAATATAGTAAGCTCTCAGTTCAGTAAACTCTTCATTAAGGACATCTTGTTATAATGAGAATATTTTATATTTGACACCTCATTTTAAGAAAGAGGAAGTTTCCCATAAGCATAGTTTCTATATTTTTCATTAGACCTTTGCAGGATTTTATGGGAGGGTGGCTTAAAATGATTCAGTTCTGTTCAGTTCAGTTGCTCAGTCATGTCTGACTCTCTTGTTATAATGAGAATATTTTATATTTGACACCTCATTTTAAGAAAGAGGAAGTTTCCCATAAGCATAGTTTCTATATTTTTCATTAGACCTTTGCAGGATTTTATGGGAGGGTGGCTTAAAATGATTCAGTTCTGTTCAGTTCAGTTGCTCAGTCATGTCTGACTCTTGGCTACCCCATGAATCGCAGCATGCCAGGCCTCCCTGTCCATCACCAACTTCCGGAGTTCACTCAGACTCATGCCCATTGAGTCAGTGATGCCATCCAGCCATCTCACCCTCTGTTGTCCCCTTCTCCTCCTGCTGCCAGTCCCTCCAAGCATCACAGTATTTTCCAATGAGTCAACTCTTCTCATGAAGTGGCCAAAGTACTGGAGTTTCAGCTTTAGCATCATTCCTTCCAAAGAAATCCCAGGGCTGATCTC